>RJWJ010004353.1:0-76693 GCA_004363605.1 Indri indri
GGATACTTCGCTTAGTAGAATGCGTTCCAACCCTATCCAGGAGTATACAAGAGGTGCTATATCACCATTGTTTCTTAAAGCTGAATAGTACTCCATGGTATACATATACCACATTTTACTAATCCACTCATGTATTGATGGACACTTGGGCTGTTTCCACACCTTTGCAATTGTGAATTGCGCCGTATAGCTGAATAATATTGAATTGTATAGATACACCACATTTTGTTGTTCCACTTATCAATTGGTGGACATTTGGGTTCTTCTCACTTTATGGCAATTATGAGTAATGCTGCTGTGAAAATCATGTATGAGTTTTTGTGTGGATGTATGTTTTCATTTCTCTTGTGTACATGCCTAGGAGTGAAATTGCTGGGTCATAGGTAACTCTATATTTACCCTTTAAGGAACTACCAGACTATTTTCTAAAGTGTCTTTGACACTTTATATTCCCACAGTGTGTTAGTTTATTAGGGTTCCAATTTCCAACACTTATTATCTGAGCACTAGCTTTTTTGCTTTGTTCTGTTTTTAATGACAGTCATTGGATAGCACTGTGGAAGGTTGTTCCAAGTGAGAACACCTACTGTGTATTAGACAGCAGGGTGGATATTCGTCATTTCTTTTTCTGCTCTTTGCCATAGCCCTGTAAGGTCAGTGGTCCTATGCCTATGTTACAGATAAATAAACTGAAAAAATATGGGGAGGACAGAGAAATGGAATGTTGTAAGGTAACAGTAAAGTTCCAAGGCTAAGTGGAAAGTGATGCAACTAATTTCAGAAACTCAGATGGAATAAAGAATATTTTTTCTCCCTTCCTTCCCTCTTCCTACCTGGTTGTCAGTGAAGACAAAGAGTTCTTTTTGAACATTTTAAAATTGACACTCCTACAAGTCATTGAAGGAGACATTTTTTGTTTGGCAAATGGAAATGTGTGTGTGTGTTTGTTGTCATCTTGGAAGGTTAGAAGGTCACCCAGATAATAGTATTCTAGTTGGGGACTACACAGTGTAGTGGAAAGTGGACGGGTTTAGACAGAGACCCAGGTTTAAATCCCACACTTATTAACAGTAGCAATTTGGGCAAGTTGTTTAATCTCTCAGGGTTTCAGTTTTCTAATCAGTAAATCTCTGCAGGATTGTTCAAAGATTAAGTAAAATAATCTTAGTGTAGATCCAGGCAAGTAATAAATGTTGGTTTCTTCCCCAGAAAAAAAATAGAATGAAATTGAAAAGGATCGAGAGCGTAGTCCTGGAGAAGGCTTATGTAAAGAAATGGGCAAAAAGCCAAAAGCTATTAACATAGATGGGTGGGAGTCGCCACAGAGCTTGGCCAAGAATAACCTGGAGGAAGTGATGCAGCTGAAGGTAGGGGTAGAGAGTTTCAAGAAGTGAGAGCTGGTCACCAGTATCAAATTCCATGATGTGATCAGGGAGGATAACTGGCAGTAGTACTTCATTTGTGGCACTTAGGAAGCCTGTGGTGCCTGGAGGAGCACTGTTGTGGATGGGAACCAGATTTTAAGGGGTTGAGCAGTGAACTCAAGAAGTTGGTATATAACAGAAGAGTAATAGGTAGAGTAAAAGGGAGGTAGGAATAAGGAACTTTTCTTTTATTTTGCTTTTTTTTTTTATTCCGGGGTAGAGCTGAGTTTTCATTCTTTCCTTCCACAGTTGTGCCAGGTGCTGTGCTAGGCACTGGAGGTACAGTGCTGAGTGCTGAGCGGGTTTATAATCTAAGAGAAAGGAAGAGAGTAGAGAGAGAAGGGAGTGAAGATACAGAAATAAAATGGGATAAACAGGGAAGGAAGAACCTGGGGAGGTGGGAAGTGACCTTTCTGTAGGTTCTGCTTGGAGTAGAGGAAAGAATTGTCTCTTCTGAGAGAGAAAGAAAGCGCCTTCACAGGTAAGTTTAGTGGTGTGGTGAGGGGAAAGAGGGCAGTGGTGTTTGACTGAAGGACTTTGTTTTCTCAGTGAACAGAGAGACCAAGTTAATTGGCTAAGAGTGAGGAAGGCATCGTGGTTAGAGTAGGTGATTTAGAATTGTCATAAAATTTGGATTGGAAGAGTAAGAAAGGGCAAATAAAAGTTTATTAATCACTGTAACAGAATGCTGATTTCTCTAGTAAACTCCATCATCCTTTCTACCCCCTGAAACTGAATTCTTCCTCGTCTTGGAATTCTGTGTTCTTCTAGAGAGTGATGCTATGTAATTTTACTCAGCCATGGTTTATTCTTAGATGCTAGAGAATATCTAGAAGATAGGATTATATCTTTCTTTTTTTCTTTCTTGAACAAATTTCTTCATCAGTTTTCTTTATTTCTTTGTTGTTGTTCTCTTAGTTGTTTAATTATAAAATTGACACTCAGAGATGTATGCTTGATTTTTATGTTATTTTGGTCACATATGTTGACAGATAGAAATTTATACATTATTGTTAAGCATATTATTTGTCTACGTGATAGTTGAACTGTGAGAGAACTAATAGAAACATTTTAGTGATAAATCTGGGTTTCTCGAATTCACAATGTATTTTAAAATTCAGTAACTCGGTATCTGATTCAGCTTTCAGATGATTCTTTTGAAAATTCAAACACAACACCTAGACAAACTGAAAAAGAAATGAAGAAGAAAGCTGCAGTGCCTTGGTGGATAACAGAAGATGATTTTGAAGATGGTGGTAAATATTGCTGACTTTTAGTTTCAAATTATTTGACCACAAGGGGTCAGTCAAGACCTTTAAATCTGGATTTTTTTATTACTGTACTATAAATAAGAAAATATTAATAGTTTGGGTTTCCGAGATTTGAATTGATTTTCATATAACCTGTACTTTATATTTATTATATAATTGAGAATCTGCAGTTTTGCATTTTCAAGTTATTTCACATTGAGATAATTAATATTTACTAAATTAAGGTGCTTGAGTAATTCAGGCATGTTTACGTATTGTCACTATGTTTAATGATAAATTGAATTAAAGTGATTTAATAAAATACTCTGGCAGTATATTAATGTCATTGTATTGGGAAGATTTTAACAAATCTGTAGATTTTGGTATTATAGTTTGTTAATAACAGTAATAGAAAAAAACAATTTACTTCCTCAATGGCAAAGAACTCTATCGATCCCCTCTGACACGCTTATACCTTTTCTAGAACTATTCCTAGTCACATCTTTATAAATGCAAAATTACTTTCTTGAGTGTTTTTTTACACTTATTATACGTACTATACATTCTATATGGTAAGTATATATCCTTCATGATATTATATATTATATATTTACTATATACGGTACTGCCATATCCATAAAGAACCCAGACTACTTCTATTTAAGTACCTATGTTCTCGCTATTTGCAAACTGATATAATTTCTAAATATTTTCACTAGGGGAAAAATTTACCTGTGGCTTTTGTTTTTTTCCCATGAAATTGACACTGAATTCTTCAGTGTGACAGTTAAGGCTTTACATAATCTGACCGGAACCCTCCCTTCCAGCTTCACGTGCTCCAGCCACACTTAATTATTCTTTATCTCCTGGAAACATCACTGGCCTCCATGCCTCTGTGCATTAGTTCATGCTTCCTTGCCATTCGAATGCCTTTCTTCTCATTCTTCTTGTCCAGTAATGCTTGGCTTGACCACTTTTTGCATCCTTCACTAGCTCTTACAGCTCTCGTCACAATTATCTTCTCCTCTGTTTTGATGTCATGGTACCATAATAGCACTTACATATTGTTTTGGTGGTTGCAACCTTAGGCTCCTCCTAAGGTTGGGACCTTTGTGAGGGTAAGAAGCACTTCTTTTTTTCTTGTATCCCCTGACCCTCAACACTGAATGATAAATGTGTTTAATAAATTAATGCTGCAGTAGATTTGACAGTCATTTCTCTGTTCTTCTTCATACTGTATGTTAAGGAAATGCCTTATTGAAAAATTTGGTGCATTTTTTCATAAATTCTCAAAGCATGCAACAGTGCAAAAGTTTACATGTAAAGAGTTCTTTTTTAGAATTTTTCCCCCTGTTGGTACTTGGAAAGGATATTATAGGATGACATACCATTAGAATTGTTGACAAAGATTTGGGACTTAATTAACATTAAATCCTTTTTTGTAGAAGATAATGAATCAGAACAGAAATATACAAACTCACCCTAACAGGAAAGAATAGCTTCCATACTAAAAATACTTGCATGTAACCTGACTAAAGGTATTAATAATTTTTTTAAAAGAATGTATCAATCAAAATATATTTGATTATTAAGCAAAGAAGGATAGTTAAGAAGCAAACTTTGACAATGTGCACTTAAATACAGGAGGGTTTCTCTGCCCCAGTGCATAACCTGGTCCCTGATTCAATCACAAACGTTTATTGAGTTCATATTATATTTTGAATAGTAGGCATTAGTGTATAAAGACAGGATATGATTTTCTGCTATCGAGTGTAGAAGCTTCTCAGGGAGAATTGAATACCTCTCTTGAGGAGAGGAATGCATTACCATTCTTAAATACATATCATCAAACATTAATGTTGAGCAACTTCTACATCGTAATTGCTTTTTTTTCCCAATTGCCATAAGGATAAAATGTTCTGCTTAAAGGGTGAAACTATTTCATTGTCTTGCTGGGTACACTTTTCATCATAAATAACTAAACTGGACCTTGGTTTCTGTTACATTAGTTGCTTGTGAGCTTGGTGGTTTTGAGTCACATCCCTGAGTCTAGCTGTGGAGCCAGGGTGAGACCCTGGACAAGTTGCCAGGATAGAACCCTACCCTTGGCATATACTTTTTCTATTTGAAGTATCTGTGGATATGTGCCTTGATCTTCTGCAGCTGTGTGGAAGTTAGTATTTTATCCAAATGCTTCATTGATATTTTGAGCTGACTGCTGCATTGGTTCCACGATGGAACTCATATTCGAAGACAACGCGAATTTTTTACTTATCCATGGTTTCACAAAAATTGCTCTAAAAAAAAATGTGAAAGATAATCACAAGCCAAAACATGTGTTTGAAAGACTGAGGATGTACCTTCACAATAAAAATAAAACAAAAAGTGTCAAAGTGAAATGTCAGGGATGTCAACTGTCAAACTTAGTACTTAAGGAAATCAGACATTTCATATTTAATAACGTAATTTTTTTCTTCTCTTCCTTCACATCTTAGCAGAAATGTGACTTCCTTACAGATACATGCTTGGATTTTCCAGGCTTGGCATGCCCCTGCTCACCCCAATTAATATCTCATATATTTCCTTCAAAGCACTAAGAGTTGTAATTCACATTTAATGCTCCTTTGTGGACGCTGCTGCTTCTCCAGTAATCTCCAGTTGTTATTGTTTTGTTTCCCACGTCTCTTATTCTGTTAGACTTGGAAAGGAGGTAGATTGCTTTTCATTACTGCTTCCAGACCTTTCTCCATTAGATCTTCTTATGATCATGTCATCAAATTACCTCTCTTTCTTGAAATTATCTGTGATCTCCATGTTATTCCTCCTCATTCCTCAAAGATTTTATCTCCTCTTTCACTGGCAGTCTCCATTTCTCCTAATTCTTGGTGACGTCATTAGCCACATAGCTAATCCCTTTAGTAACCTGACTTCTGAGTTCCTTGAATTTCTTTACACCAAAGATCTTGTTGACTTCCATGTCATAGCCACCTACTCCCTCTAATAGCTTCTTATTTCACTCATCATAAAAGCCAATGACCTACAAGCCAGCACCCCACCCCAGCCCTGCACCCTGACTTCTCTGATCTCTCAACTTATACAACCTTTCCCTTGCTCATGCCAATATAACTACACTGGCAGGCTGACTCTTTATACATGCCTGACATTTTCTTGGCCTAGAGGCTTTACACTTATTTCCTCTTCCTTAAACATTCATCCTGCAAGTATCCACATGGCTTGGCCCGTCACCTCCATTAAGTCATAGCTCAAGTGTTAACTTCTCAGTGAAAGCATTCCTGACTGTCCTGCTTAAAGTTGCAGTGCCCTCCACTTCCGCATTCCCTGTTCTTCTTTCTCATTTTATTTTTCTTCTAGGCACTTATCATTTTCTAACGTACTATTTAATTGTAATGTTCTTATTTTGCTTATTGCCTGTTTCTATCCACGTGAATGTAAGCTTCACAAGGGCAGGAATTTTTGTCTTTTTATATTCACTGATAAATGTCTAGCATTTAGAGCAACGCCTGGCATGTGGCAGGCACCAATAAATATTTGTCATTGATTGCTTCTTCTATTGGACTTTAACCTTCATGACAGTAAGGGCCTTCGTTGTATGTCCAGCACTAACGCTGTTCTATACACATAGTTTGTCAAAAAGTTTGAATAAAATGGATAGTATTCAGAACCTTTGCAGTATAAACATAAATTATTCTTGCCCAGGATCATGGAACATTTTTTAAACTTTTTATTATAAAACATTTCAGATATACACAGAAAGAAGTAGAATATATCACCATGTACCCATTGCCTAGCTACAACATTTAACTCACGGCCAATCATGTTTCTTCTATATCCCCTCTTATTCTCCACCCACCCACACACTGGATTATACTGAAAAGAAATCCCCAACAGTGTATCACTTCTATCTATAGATACTTCAAAGTATCTCTTAAAATAAGGACTTTTAAAAATATAACTATAGACTCTCTAAGAAATATATTGATAATAATTCCTTAATATCATCTAATACCTAATCAGTCATAAAACACTTTTAATATGTTTAATATATATTAGCCTTAGTGAAAATTTCAAATTCAAAAATGCAGTGAGAGATTATGGTAGCTTCCCCTCCACCAACAATACACATATATCCTGGTGTGAGAATCCCTCCTTCACTGGGCCACTGATTCCAGTGTTTTAGAAATAGTAACTTTGAAAGATCTTTTAATATTTCCATCTATTTTATTGAAATGATATTTACATGAACAAAGGATCTTATTTAACCCCTGTTATTGTTTCTAATTGCACCTACTTTTCCTCTTTGTGTTTTATTATACTGGTTCTTGCCATCCATAGTCTATTTCCATGAGTGTTGAGTCAAGCAACAAAAGCACCCTAAGTAAAGAATAGAGGGAATAAGGCAGATTTTTCTTATGATTTCAGAGAATCTCTTTATTTTACCATGTTTAAGTTTTTAAGTCCTGAGATACAAATTTTTTTAATTATTATGGGTAGATAATAATTGTATATCTTTATAGGTTACATGTGATATTTTGATACAGGCATACAATGTGAATTAATCAAATCAGGGTAATTGGGGTATCCATCGCCTCAGGCATTTAACTTTTCTTTGTGTTACAAACATTCCAATTCTACTCTTAGTTATTTTAAATTATACCCTAACTTCTGTTGATTATGGTCACTTTGGTGTGCTATCAAATATTGTTCATTCTATCTATTAATAACTATATTTTTGTACCCATTAACCATCCCCACTTTATTTCCCCCTCCCTGCTACCATTCTTAGTCTCTGGTAACCGTCACTCTCTGTCTCCATGAATCAATTTTTTTTGGTATTTATCTCCCCCATATGAGTGAGAACATGCAAGATTTGTCTTTCTGTGCTTGGCTCATTTCACTTAACATAATGTTCTCCAGTTCCACGCGTGTTATTGCAAATGACAGGATTTCATTTGTTTTTACGGCTTCATACAATTTTCTTATGTCATGAAATGTTCTTATCCTTTTGATTTTTTTCCAACCATTTAAAATGGTTAAAAATGATTTAAAAACATTTTTCCTTTGGAAACTGTACAAGAACACAGGTAGTGAGTGGGCCGGATTTGCTAGCCACTGGTCTAGATGAGAGGATGCAGGGAAGAGGGGTGGGTTTGTGCTTTGGGGGTATTAGTTAAGAAGTCCTTGCACAGACCAATGTCCTGAAGCATTGCCCAGGGTTGTCTTTTAGTAGTTTTCATAGTTTCAGGTCTTAGGTTTAAGTCTTTAACCTGTTGTCGTTTGATTTTTGTATATGGCAAGAGATAAGGGTCTAGTTTCATTCTGCATGTGGATATCCAGTTTTCCCAGAACCATTTATTGAAAAGACTGTCCTTTCCCCACCATATGTTCTTGGCATCTTTGTAAAGATAAGCACATTATAGATGTGTGGATTTACTTCTGGGTTCTTTATTCTGTTCCTTTGGTCTATGTATCTGTTCATGCTGTTTTGGTTATTACAGCTCTGTCATATAACTTCAAATCAGGTTATGTGATTCCTCCAGTTTTGTTCTTTTGGCTCAAGATGGCTTTGGCTATTCTGGGTCTTTTGTGGTTCCATATAAATTTTAAGATTGTTTTTTCTATTTCTGTGAAGAACATCATTGGTATTTTGATGGGGATTGCATTGAATCTGTAGATTGCTTTGGGTGGTATGGACATTTTAACAATATTTGATCTTCCAATCCATGAGCATAGAATATCTTTCCATTTTTGTGTGTCCTCTTCAATTTCTTTCATCAGTTTTTTATAGTTTTCTTTATGGAAATCTTTCACTTCTTTGGTTAAGTTTATTCCCAGGTATTTTATGTTATTTGTAGCCATTGAAATGGGATTACTTTCTGGATTTCTTTTTCAGATCGTTTACTGTTGGCATATAGAAATGCTACTGATTTTCGTATGTTGATTTTATATCCTGCAGCCTTACTGAATTTGTTTATCAGTTCTAATAGGTTTTTTCGGTGTGTGCGGAGTCTTTAGGTTTCTCTAGGTATAAGATCATATTGTCTGCAAACAAGGATAATTTGACTTCTTCCTTTCCAATTTGGTTGCCATTTATTTCTTTCTCTTGTCTGATTGCTCTACTTAGAACTTCCAGTACTATTTTGAGTAACAGTGGTGAAAATGAACATCCTTATCTTGTTCCATGTGTTAGAGGAAAGGCTTTCAGTTTTTCCCCAGTTAGTATGATACTAGCTGTGGGTCTGTCATGTATGGCTTTTATCATGTTGAGGTATGTTCTTTCTATACCCAGTTTGTTTTTTTTTTTGGTGAGTTTTTATCATGGAATGATGATGAATTTTATTGAATGCTTTTTCAGTATCAGTTGAGATGATCATAGGTTTTTGTCCTTCATTCTGTTGTAATGATATGTCACATTGATTGATTTACATACATTGAACCATCCTTGCATCCCTGGGATGAATCCCACTTTACCATTTTGAATAATCTTTTAAATGTGTTGTTGAATTCAGTTTGCTAGTATTTTGTTGAGGATTTTTGCATCTGTGTTAATCAGAGACACTGACCTATAGTTTTCTTTTTTTTGTTGGGTCTTTGTCTGGTTTTCGTATCAGGGTGACACAGGCCTCATAGAACTCCTCGATTTTTTGGAGTAGTTTAAGTTGCATTGGTATTAGATCTTTGAATGCTTGGCAGAATTCAGCAGTGAAGCCATCGGGTCCTGGGCTTTTCTTTGATGGGAGACTTTTTATTGCTGCTTCTATCTCGTTACTTGTTATTGGTTTATTCTGGTTTTGGGTTTCTTCCTGATTCAATCTTGGTAGGTTGTATGTGTCTAGGAATTTATCTATTTCTTCTAGGTTTTCCAATTTATTGGCATATAATTTGTCATAGTAGTCTCTAATGGTCCTTTGGATCTCTGCAACATCAATTGTAATGTCTCCTTTTTCATCTCTGATTTTATTTATTTGGATCTTCTCTCTTTGGCTAAAGTTGTGTCAATTTTATCTTTTCAAAAAACCAACTTTTCATTTCATTGATCTTTTGTGGGTTTTTTTTTTCAATTTCATTTATTTCTGCTCTTAATATTTTCTTCTACTAATTTGGGGTTTGGTTTGCTCTTGTTTTTCTAGTTCTTTGAGATGTATCGTTAGGTCGTTTATTTGAAGCTTTTCTATTTTTTTTGATGTAGGCACTTATTACTATATACTTTCCTCTTATCACTGCTTTTACTGAATTTTTTAAGGCTTATTTTATGGCCTAGCATATGATCTATCCTTGAGAATGATCCATGAGCTGAGGAGAAGAATGTGTATTCTTCAGCTGTTGGATGAAATGTTCTGTAAGTATCTATTAGGTCCATTTCGTCTGTAGTGCAGATTAAGTCTAGTGTTTCTTTGTTGACTTTCTGTCTGGATGACATGTCCAATGCTGAAAGTGGTCTCCAACGATTATTGTATTGGGGTCTATCTCTCTCTTTAGCTCTGATAATATTTGTTTTATATATCTGGGTACTCCAGGGTTGGGTACATGTATATTTAGAATTGTTATCTCTTCTTGCTGAATTATAATTCATCATGATATAATGACCTTCTTTGTCTCTTTTTATGGTTTTCATCTTGAAATCTATTTTATCTGATAGAAGTATTGCTACTCCTGCTCTTATTCAGTTTCCATTTGCATGGATTATCTTTTTCCATCACTTTATTTTCAGTCTATGTGTGCCTTTATAGGTGAAGTGGGTTTCTTGCAGACAATGTGTAGTTGGCTCTTGTTTTTTTTATCCATTTAGCTGTTCTCTGTCTTTGATTGGAAAGTTTAATCCATTCACATTCTCTGTTATTACTGATAGGTAAGGACTTACTACTGCCATGTCATTACGATTTCTGGTTGTTTTGTGGTCCTCTCTTTCTTCCTTCCTATCTTCCTTTGTTAAAAGTGATTTTCTCTGCTAGTGTGTTTTAATTTCTTTTTATTTTTTGTGTATCTGTTGTAGGTTTTTTGATTTGAGGTTACCATGAGGCTTGCAAAAAACATTTTATAAGTAATATTTTAAACATGTAGCTCTGCTTACAAACAAATAAACAAGCTAAGAGAAATCTAACAGAAATTCTACACTTTAATTCCATCCTCGCCCCCTGCTTTTTAACATTTTGTTGTTTCCATCCACATCTTTTATACTATCTCTCAGAAAGTTGTTATAGTAATTTTTAATAGGTTTGTCTTTTAGTCTTCCTGCTCAAAATATAAGTGGTTTATATACTGCAATTACAGCATATTCTGTGTTTATGTACTTATGGTTACCAGTGAGTTGTATACCTTCAGATGATTCCTTATTGTTCATTAATATCCTTTTCTTTCAGATTGAAGAACTCCTTTTAGCATTTCTTATAGGCCAGGTTTAGTGTTGATAAAATCCCTCAGCTTTTGTTTGTCTGGGAAAGTCTTTATTTCTCCTTCATATTCGAAGGATTTTTTTTTTTTTTTTTTGCAAGATATAATATTTTAAGGTTAAGGGTGTTTTCCTTCAGTACTTTGAATATGTCATGCCACTCTTTCCTGGTCCATAAGGTTTCCACTAAGAAGTTTGCTGCCAGACATATCAGAGCTCCTTTATATGTTATTTTTTTCTTTTTTCTTTCTTCGCTTAAGACTTTTCTTTATCCATGACCTTTGGGAGCTTGATTGTTAAATGCCTTGAGGTAGTCTTGTTGGGTTAAATCTGCTTGGTGTTCTGTGACCTTATTGTACCTGAATATAGATATCTTTCTCTAGGTTTGGAAAGTTCTCTGTTATTATTTCTTTGAATAACTTTCTATCCCAATCTCTGAAGATATTATTTAAGGTAGCATAGTATAATGTATTAAATACTTGTGCTTCAAAGTAATTTTTAAAAATCTTGTCTCATTATGCAAATTTTTGAAATACTCTATCTAATAAGATACACTGCAATAAAGTAGAATTTTAATTTTTCTTCTGTAGATTTGTCTGATGGATTTTTATTTAATAGAGCAGATTTATTTTGTAGCTACTATGCACAAAATTAGTATAACAGTATTATTGTGTTGCCATACTGGTCAAAACAATTCTGTTAACATAAATATTCAGCTATTTTAAATCCTATTCCTAGGACAGCTTGGAACAAATGTAAGCTTTTTGAAAACAAAAAAGATTTCTCAGCCTGTTATGGAAATAGAAGAGGAGTCTACTGAAAAGATTCAACTTCTTAAAAGCAGTGGAACCTCTATCTTAAGTATTGACAGCTTAGAAGCAAATGGTAAGAAATGTGAGGGATATGAGTTGATAAGTTTTTAATGATCAATACAATGCTTATATTCAGAACTATAAAAATTAACTCAACTATCTTGGAGCCTCCTTTACTGAAGCATGTAAACAGATTTAATATCTTCCTAGAGGCTTAGAATTACAACTCTAGAGACGCCTAAACCTTACATATTTATTATAAATATGAATGTATATTTGGTGGATGAGAGACAATGTAAAGTATTTATAAAAAATTTTTAAAGTTACTATATAATATCAATAAATGTATTATTAAAATGAATTTTACCAAAATTCCATATGTTAATAACATATATTTGTGCTTTTCCATTTAGAACTAGCAGTTTCTGAGCTCAATCATAGTATTCTCGGATTGGGATTAGACACATTAGAAGAACAAGAGGAGAAAGAGCAATTTTTTGCCAGGCTTGAGAAAGGCTTGACATCTTCCATTGATTATTCAACGTTAAATAAGGAATTGGATTCTAACGACTCCACACATTTTAAAGCTTTACATAGGTAAAGTAAATACACTATAAACTCGTAAATGATTTTTGCGTTTTCTGAATTTTTGGAATATTGGTATATGCATGGGCTTGAATAGGTAAACAGTATACAAGCAAAATTAAATCTTATTTTTTAACTCTATTCTCTGTTCATTGTTATAGTCAGGATTTTTCTTATCTTTGAATAGAAAATGCTTATTTGTATGTTAGAGCTCAGTCTGCCTCCAGGATCTGAAATTTCATACCTAAAATACCATAAAGACTAATAGTACATTGCCAGTAAGTCCTTACTAGGAAAGTGATTTATTAAGTGACTTTCCATAGATAAAATTAATAAGAGTCCAAGTTATTAATACTATTACAAACTCAGGAAAAAAGGAACTGAAAGGGAAAGGGAAGTAAGAACTAAGGAGCAAAGATAAATTTGGTCTGTGTCTTACCTCTATGTCGATCCCGATGGTTATCAAGAAACCTCGCTTAGCCTAGAAATCCTACTAGTTGACTGAGCTGGTCCTGTCTTATATACAGTAAACCAGGGGTGGGGAACCTTTTCATGTTGGAAGGCTGCGTTAATTTAGCTGTAATCAAATAAGGCTCCATTCAAGAAACTTCAATTAGATATACTTGAAAATGTACATTATTTTGTAAAAATCTAACTACTATGTACTTAATAATTTCAAAAAATGACAACTATTTGATAATTTTAAAGTTAACCTTTTTATGACTTTGTTCTGTCTGCGTTTTGTTGGAAAGCATTTGAATATTTGGTTGTAGCATGAAGGTCTATAGTTTCAGTTATTCCTCTAGATGGGTATCAGTCATTTGTGACCTTAAGGGCATCTTGATTTGGGTTAAGTAGGAGAATATAGATTTACAGCAATAAGTGGTTGAAAAGCAAGAAAGCATTTTTCAGGCATGTTGCTGAAGGCATGGATATTCTGCATTTTTCCATATTTCAACTGTATCTTTCTCAGCATCAAGCAATGACTTTAAAATGTCATTTACTGAGAGCTCACTCAGTTTCACCTGTAGTTCTTTAGGTGCCTTGATGATATGAACTAAGGCTGAAATGTTAATTTGAGTGTGATGTCGTGATTCTCAAAGTCAGTGAAGCTTTCATTGTATTCTCCAATAGGTCTAGAACAGCTCCATATTCTTCAAATAGTTCACATCTATCATCCTGCTTATCCCTGGCCTTTGCTAACTGTGGAAAATGTTCATCCAGAATTTCCTTTTGAAGAAGTGTTTTGAAAAAAGATAGCTTTTTTTGAAATGCTTGGATTTTTTGTCACATATCGTATAATACATAGACTTAGTTTTGCCTTGAAAAGAAATATTCCAGTCATTTTGGTTTGAAATGATACCACACAGAAATGCTGCATTCCTATGGAAATCCTCTTTCAATAATTCACATTGCTGATTCTGTTCTTCATAAAATTTAACTATCTATTCTTGCAGAAATCAAATTTTGTCTAACACCTGACCCTGTGATAGCCAACACACTTTAGAATCATACGGCAAATCCACACTGAATACCTCATCTTTCAACTTTAACATGTTATGAAGCTGACCGTGTAATGTTGCATTTGCATGAATATAGTTAACAATACTTATAACTTGTTGCAAAGTATCACTTAAATTAGCAGCTTTAGCTCAGAGATTTTGCTGATGCAAGATACAATGAAAAGAAATGAGAGCATCTGGATCTGTTAATATTTTTTTTAATCTGTGCAATAAACCCTTCATGTTTTCCTGTCACGGAAGGTGCACCATCTGTACATACACTCACTAAATTTACCAAATTCAGTCCAACTTCACAATATTTGTCTTGAAAGTTGTTGAAGATATCTATTCTGCATATTCTGTTCACAACAATGCCCAAAGCAAGTAACTCTACATAGCAAAGAAAATCTTCCGTTACAACCCAAATGAAGTATAAAACCTGTGCTGAGTCAGTAGTTATCAGCTGATTCATCCAAAACGATTGAATAATATATGTTTTCCTTTTGAAGTATTGCATGAAGTTGTTCTCTTAAGTTGAAGGCTAATTCATGCTGCCGATCCATTATGGTTCTCTTTGAAGGGGGCAGTTGTTTGTACTTTGAAACATTATCGGGGTCTAAGCATCCTACAGTTTTGATGATGCATTCTTTCACAATTTCTACATCACTGAATGGCTTCCGTTTTTCTACCCGAGTACATAAGCTACTTTATAAGTTGCTTCAGTGGTGTTATTTCCAGATCTTATTGCTGATTGAAAGAATTGTCTTTGCTTTTGCTTTTCATCTTTTAATTTCTACAGTATGACCTTTCGTGCCTCTCCCTCTAATTTAAAATATTTTTGGTCTTTATGAGTGTTATAATGCTGATGAGCATTGAATTTCTTTAATGTTGATATTGCAGTATCACAAAGCAAGGAAATGATCTTATATTTAGCAGAACAAGATAATATTGCAATTCCCAATCCTCATTAAAAAATCTGTTTACTTCCTTCAGCATTCTCTTGGTCTTCTTTGACATGATGGGCTGTTAAGCAGACAGAATTAAAAAAACACTGTCAAGCTGTGCAATTATTCACAAATTCCACTTCAAACAGAAACACAGTGTACCGTTGTTAAAAGCTGGTAGCAGAGTGGCATACTCAACCCCCATAAACGCTAGCCAACGAGCTTCATGCAACAGTGGTGCCAATCAGGCAGGAGAAGTTACAACTAAATCATGAGTGTAGCAGCCATCAATTTTGCCCTTATGGCTTACTAATGTTCTAATTGTGTTGGTCAATCTGGAAGGATTATTTCGTCGAAACTTATTTTGTTCTTTGGTATTTTAAATGTGTTCATTTTAAAAATAAAATGAAATATAAAAGATAAACAAAAGTATATTAATAAAAATAAAAGTATTCGTTCTGTAAAATTTGGATTCAGTCAAAAGGCTGCATTTAAGGACCTGGAAGGCCACACATGTGGTCTTAAGGCTGCAGGTTCCCCACCCATGCAGTAAACCATTGCCATTCTCAAGACTTTTGTGAAACCTGAGGTCTTCAATGTCCTTGGTTAGTTATCCGTATAATTTTTTAATTATAAATAGAAATCAGATTATAATTTAGGATTTTGAGAACACAAAAGTATAATGAAGTTAAGGCTCAGGAGAATCATACCTCTGATTATTAGAGTGCCTAGTCTCCTCAAGATGATTAGTTTCTGATAAACAGTAGATAAAGCAGTACATTTAATGTCATAAATTGTGCAGGATCTAAAATTTTTCCCTACCTGTAAGGTAAAGTTAGCCTTTTGGTTTTATGGATGTTGACAACAAACACAAGATTTCTGGGTCAGAACCAAAGACCTTATTTCTCAAAGTGAAATCAGTACCCGAGTGTCAATGTTTGTTGGCATCAGCTCCCCATGCCCCAGGAGACCCATGGGGGCAAAGCAAAGGATCCATGAGGGTTGTCTGCATGTGCAGTGGTTTGAGGTACAGAAGGGAACACTGAGCTTTCCTTTATAGTAAGTGAAAAGAAGCCTGCTCTTTGGGCAGAAACATTACTTCATCTCTCGAGATTGCTCACTGCAAAGCACAACTCTGAGAAATGGCTTGGTGAAAAATGATCAGGGCTTTGCATTCTTGGCATACTCAGCAAGAACGTGCAGGGACATTCAGGGTCCATGGTGATTACCTCTTACAATGGTGACAACACAGATTAAGCATGCACAGGTTTTTGGGCCACAACTTTTTGCCACTTTGCAACATTTCTTAACTTTTTCTTATTTCCTAACAGTATTCTTAACTATTGATATTTTTCTCTGTAACAGGCTGGTCAAAGTGCAGGATAACATGGAGTATATGCAGTATTAGGTGTTTGCTCCTATTATTATTATTTTTTTTTATTTCAGCATATTATGGGGGTACAGATGTTTAGGTTACATATATTACCCTTGTGCTCCTATTATTATTGTAATAGTCTTACAGTTTCTTGGGTCTACTGATGATATCACTAAAGACAGAGTTGATAGACCGAAAAAAGTAGAACTGATTTCTCGGTTTGAAAACAAGCAGTATATGAACTAATATATTCAATATAACTAAAACATGCTCAAGTTCCTTTGTCCCCTTGCTGAGTTTTCCTTGGTTTAATGCTCCTTTTCAGCTTCCTTCAGGATTAAATTGCTTATTAGCATGTAAATTTCTGATTTTAGCATTTTTTTCTAGCCTCCATGTAGACTAAACTGGTTCTCAATTCCTAATCTTTAGTGAAGAAGGGATATCTGGGTCATAAGATAATATGTGTACATGTAAATGCATACATTTCTATATAAAATCATGTGTATTTCAGAAATATGGCATTTTTCCCTTTGTATTACTTTTGCAGCTACAATTAGTCTTATGCTTTAAAAATCCTTTATTGTCAAAACACTTTATAGCTCCCAAATTTTTAGCTTTTTCAATTTTTTTTAATTTTTGTTTTATTTTATTTATTTATTTATTTAAGACAAGGTGTTGCTCTGTAGCCCAAGCTAGAGTACAGTAGCATCATCATAGCTCACTGCAACCTCAAACTCCTGGGCTCAAGGAGCAGGATTAGCCTCCTGAGTAGCTAGAACTACAGGTGTGCACCACCACACCTGGCTTATTTTGGTATATTTTTGTAGAGACAGGGTCTTGCTATTGCCCAGGCTGGTCTTGAATTCCTGGCCTTAAGGGATCTTCTCGCCTCGGCCTCCCAAAGTGCTAAGATTATAGGCTTATGCCACACTGTGCCTGGCCTCAGATTTTTAACTTTTGACAGAACAAGGGTACTTGAGGGGAAATAAATAATTTTAGAGATTTTTTTTTAAATATGCAAAGGATTGCATTAGAATATATTTTTAACATATAATATTAAATAAATATTTTTTTCAGTAATCAAGCCAATGTAGAACTAACTGAAGATGAACATGAGAGTGAATCAAAACATGAAGAACTGACAGGTAATTTCATTGGTTTTAAAATTTATAATATCTGAAAAGATAATATAGCTTTTAATGAAGACATTGATAAGAGAAAAATAATTAAAAGAAAAATCATATTGTCTTAGAAATACCTTGAATAGGTAGAGTAGGGTTGCCTGTGTTACAATCTGAGCTACTAAAAAATTGTTATAAGTGAACTACTGCTTCATTTGCTGAGAGTGGGCAGCCAATTGCAAAGACAGAAAAAGGGATTTTCGTGCCAGGATTTTGGGAATCTGTGAAGCCTGGACAAAACCCACAAAGCATACCTTTTTTTATCTTTTAGCTTTTAATATGTCTGTGTTTTTATGTATAATATAGCTTTCTTATAGACTGCATATAGCTGGGTTTTACATTTGTCCAGTCTGACACTCTCCAACTTTTAATTGAAGTGTTTCTACCCTATACAAAAATGTATTTATTGATATGGTGGTTTACTGTTTTGCCATTTGTTTTCCATCTTTCCATCTTTTTTTGTTGTTGCTTTTGTCCTGCATTCTATTGGATTGACTATTTATAGTATTCTATTTTATTCCAACTTTGGGCTTTTCAGTTATACCTCTTTAACATTTAAACGTATTTTTTAAGAAATAAAAAAGTGAATATTTATGTAAAATTTATATTTATCTACATATTTATCATTTATCATTCCCATTGCTTTATTTTGCCTTTTTTTTTTTATGTTGGAGATTTTTTTTTTCTCTGAGCACTTTAAATTTTTTTTTTTTTTTTTTTTTTTTTTTTCAGGAGACAGAGTCTTGCTCTGTCTCCAAGGCTGGAGTGCCGTGGTACAAACATAGCTCACTGTTACCTTCAACTCCTGGGCTCCAGCAGTCCTCCCACCTCAGCTTTCTGAATGGCTAGAACTATAGGTGTACACTCTTTGAGCACTTTAATGATTTCATTTTATTGTCTTCTGACCTTATTTCTCATGAGAAGTCACTGGTAATTTGTATTATTGTTATTTTGTATATATTATGTCTTTTTTTCCCATTTTCAAGATTTTCTCTTTATCCTTGTTTTTTGGCAGTTTGATTGTGATGCATCTTGGTGTGCTTTTCTTATATTTATCTTGTTTGGAGTTGATTGGGCATCATTGATCTGTGGATTTATAGTTTCCATCAAAATCAAAAATGTTTTTGCTATTCTTAAAATATCAGTTCTGCCTTCTATCTTCTGCCATCTGACCCTAATTATATGTTAGAACGCTAAGTTTTGTCCTACAGATCACTAAGATGCTTCCATTTTTTTAAAGCTGTTTTTTCTTTCCATGTTTCAGTTTCTATTGCTGTGCCTTCACGATACTGATCTTTTCCTCTTTCTTTAATCTAGAAGTTCCTTTTGGATCTTTTCTTAAATCTCTTTAATATCTTTCCTCATTATGTTCTTTTTTTTTTTCAATTCCTTACTATTAAGCATATTTTATAGATACCAGTATTTGTTCATTTCTGAATCTCTTTATATTAGCTCTTTTTTCTCTTGGTTATGGGATACTTTTTCTGGCTTCTTAGATGTCTAGTAATTTTTTTATTGGATATTGAGTATTGTGAGTTTGCATTGTTGAATGTCTGGGTTTAACTTTCTTTTTCTAAAGAGTGTTGAGCTTTGTTCTGGTAAATAGTCGATCCTACCACTTGATCCTTTTGAGGCTTTTCTTATGCTTTGTTAGGGGAAGTCTAGATTAGCCACTCTAGGTATCATTTAACCCTACTATTAAGGCATGCCCCTTTTGAGGTTTCTACTAAATGGCCGCTAGTGATCAATGACCATTTTGCATTCAGGCAGGTTAGAGTTCAAAAGTCTCCTTGCTCTGTATGAACTCTGAGAAGTGTCCAGCCTGCAGCTTCCCAGCCTCCCACCTTCTCCATAAGCAGACTGATGGCATCAGTTAACATGCAGACACCTTTTCCTTCTGCTGCAAAGCCATTGACATATAATTTGGAGGCTTTAGCCAAGAAGTGCCCAGGACTGGGGAAACAGCAAAGGTCATCTAGGGGCCAGTATTTACCTGAGGGAAGGGTCAGAGATAGGTCTTGCATAAGTACTATTTTAATGTTTACAGTAGAGATATCCACAGAGACCCAAAAAATAAATAAATAAATAAATAAATAAATAAACTTAAAATAAGCAAAATCCAGCTTTGTTAAGAGTTTCAAGATTTCACCAAAGTCCCTCCTTTTATAAGTAAGCAATTAGAGACTTTTGTCTTTAAAAGAATAAATATTGGCCAGGCACAGTGGCTCATACCTATAATCCTAGCATTTTGGGAGGCCGAGGCAGGAGGATTGCTTTAAGCCACGAGTTCAAGACCAGCGTGAGCAATAACAAGACCCCGCCTCTACAAAAAAAAAAATAGAAAAATTAGCCAGGCATGGTGCATGTACCTGTAGTCCAGCTCCTCAAGAGGCTAAGGCAGGAGGATCGCTTGAACCCAGGAGTATGAGGTTGCAGTGAGCTGTGATGATGCCGCTGTACTCTAGCCCAGGTGATGGCAAGACCCTGTCTCCAAAAAGGGGGAGTAAAAAGAACAAATATTAAAGTTTTAGTTTAAATGTAACATAAAGTCCTTTGGACAGCTCTAGAAACTTTTAGTTGGTTAATAATATAGAAGATTAAAAATATAAAACACTCAGAACTATTTGAAAGTACAAAAAAATGAAGTAAACCTAAGGTAGTCTTATAGATTGGACTCTCATTAAGTCTTTACAAAAATAAATGTTCTTTAAAGGTATCTTTATGTTAATATTTCAATAAATTATTCTTATATAATCTTCTTCCTTTGGAAAACAGCAGTCTTTTCCTGAAATTCGACTTTTTTGACAGTGTGATCTTATACCTTTTAAAATTATTTTTTTTCAGAAAATTACAGTGATGATTTTGAAGATGAAGAGGATATTGATGCACCTTTGACTACTAAAGATGAAAAGACTCATTGCAAAGGGAATCTCAAATCAGAAAAAATAAATGCACCCAAACAGGTATACATCAATTATATATTTGACAGTTTTGCAACTTCTTTCATGAACTTGGCTGACTATTACCATACAAAGAGCTCAAAATGTGGAGTTCTTCATAGTCTCGCTTGTGGTAAACTTACAGGTCTCTTAACACTCAGTTGAACATTTTCTTAACTCAGGATATCAATTTAATATAAATTTTAATGGAAGAAATATAATTGATAAGAGATTTCTCTTGGCAAATAATTTCCTTCAGTTAAGCTTTAGAAATGGAAAACTTAATTAAAAATTTCCAAACTAATTTTTAAGTATATTAAATTATACTTTTCTTTGGTATAACTTGTCTTGTGAAGTCCAATAAATACTTCTCTCCAGTATTAGTGGTAACATTAGTGTCTGAAATATTCTTGACTAAAATAAGGAATTACATTATTCCATTCACATTTAGTAGTGCTGTACTCTAATTTTCTCATTTCCCGGTTTTTACCAGTACTACTCCATATTGCCTGCCACATAGAACTTTCTAATAGTAGCTAGTAGGATGAATACTATTTGTTATTTTGGTTTTAATCTGGACACAGTCTCTTTTAGGACTGTATGTTAGGACTAGATGTTTTGAACATGTGTGAAACCATCCATTCTCTAAACACAAGAGAGAAACACTCTGTGGGTATACATAAATACTTTTATTTTTAAATTCACTTAGTACTTTGTTGGGTATTTATATGTTACTCAGTTTGGGGGAAAAACCAAGGTAACCTTAGAAATAATACAAAGATTAATGTGACCCGATGAGTATCCTTAGAAATTTGATGAGATTTACGCTTGAAATATGGCAATTACAATATTTTATGAAAAAATTAATAGGTCAGTAGAAGGCATGGTAATGCAGTATGTTAGGAAAGTATACCTTGCTTAAAAAGTGTCAACCTAAATGTGGAAAGCTTGTAGAGAGCTGTCTGGGTAAGAATCAAAATAGAAAAGAATTAAGCTCTGTTGTTATGGGAGGACCCTACATACTGCCTAGCCAGGTAGGGGATATAGGTGATACTACTTAGGAAACTTACTCTAAGGGAACCTGTAATATTAAAGAACTTCATCTATCTTGCCAATTCGGTGGCCTGCTGCCTTTCTGAAAGTTGTGTCTTTCAAAATGTAGATGAAATCAGTGTAAGGTATGTTTGGTCATTAATTTTGAACAATAAGGGAAAATCAGTTGGTGATGTAAGAACAGGAGAATTTTTGAGCAAGGTAGATGAGCAGATGGCACCTAGATACTTTAAGCAAGGCATTTTAAGACCTAAAGAAATTTGGTAACTGCCAAAGTTCAGAGACAATCTTAGAAGTTCTGTCTGAGCTCTAGTCTGTCTCTAGTCTTGAAGAATTACTGATGAATGACAGTGGTGAAGGAAAACTAGAAAGCACTTTCCTGATCTTTTCATAATGGAATAAAGCAGTGGCTTTCAAATTTTGCTATTATTCATATTGTGGTCATTTTACATAATTTTGGTTTCAAACATAATCATTTTCTTTTAATTTAGGAAGAAGAGAAAACTGGCATGCTGGCTAATGGTAAATATTATGTATATTCATATATTTTAGCTGGCAAAAAACTAGTCTGTTCGGAATTTCATCTAAATAATTCCAAATTAATCACTCTCTGTCTTTTAAATATCTTTAAGGAATTAAAGTTCTGGTATTTCTCAATAATGTGTCCCTTGTACCTATCTTGAATTTATTCTGTTACATTTGAGAGTATTTCTTTTTTGTTGTTTTTCTCAGGCCCTTTGCCTTCCACATATAAATGTACATTAAACTTGTATATAAGCATAGCTATGTGTGTTGATGTTAGCCACAGGAAGAAAATCATGTTTGTTATATATATAAATCATGCTTATTATATATACACATATATAAGATTATATACTATTTTATATAAATATTTATCTTTGTTTTTATATGCATTGCATATGATTAAAATAATTTTATTAGATCCAAGGAACCACAGAATTTCTCTACATTCCTTATATTTTTTTCTTTTATATTCTTCCAGTTGTGTTGCTTGATTCATTAGATTCTGTTGCAGAGGTCAACCTTGATGAACAAGATAAGACAACAACTAAGCCAAAAGCCCTACCAGAAATGACTGATAATGAAATGACAGGAACAGGTAAGTGTTGGAAAACTAGCAATTCTCTAAAATATGAAACACTTTATAAATAATTGACTGCATTTCTAGGGAAATATATATAATAACCATACTAATTATAAAAACTTTAAATCTCACTTTTCAATTTTCTACCATATTTAATAATTTAAATAATCAGAACTTGCTAACTTAATGCTAATAGTACAAGTAATATATGTTCTTAAATAAATACTTAATAAATTAATGAATGCTATTGATAGGAAGTGTAGCACTGTAAGTAATTATTAACTAATTTTCTATGCTTTTCTAGAGTACTCCATTAAATTTGCCATGTGTAGGAGAAATGAGACTTTGGTCTTATTGTGCTTTTCCATAGTTCCTTCTCTGTAGGAAAAAGCTAGGTCACATCCCAAAATTCTGAAATACCTACAACCAACTAGGGTTTGCTAAAGCTGATAAAGGTCTTTGAGACAGTGCCTTTTCAAACTTTTTTAAAGCAATGGAGGCCTTATCTCCAATTAAAATCTTATGTAGAACCCTCTATATAGGTAAAAATGGTATTTTATCAGTATATATATATATAAGCTCACATTTGTAACATTTACCTATAAAATTAATGAGAGCAAAATGGTCTTTTGAAAATTTTGAAAACAGAAACTATAGAAGATCTGTTACATTCTCATATAGCCATCAGCCTTCCAGTGTGTTTTTATATTTTGTTTTTGTAGTACAGTATAAAATTATTCTTGTTTTGGCACATAAACAGTTACAAATGGGAACTTTTTAATCAGCTTGCTTTATAGTATCTAGATACTGGTCAACTAAACCAATTCAGACACTTGGGAAAAAAAAAAGTAATAGAAATCACTAACCAATTCCGAATACTAGTTTGCATTTTATTTTTATTTTATTTTTACTTACTTTTACTTTTTTATTGACGTATAATATATATATAGATAAGTTCATGTGTCATAATACTGCAACTCAAATTTTCAAGTACTGGACATACCAATGTCATCAGCAAGTAGATCAAAAAACAGGGACCCAAACCACAATGTCTCATCATATATCTCTTATTTCACTGTCTTTCCAAGAGTCACCACTATTTTGGCTTATTGCATCCACTTCGATTTTAAAATATAAATATGAAAGTTAAAAAATTACAACTATAAGAATTTTCCCATCAAGACCCATTACTCACTCTCATTGCCTAACTGAATATTCTGCTGTGATGAAAGCATATGCTAAGCACACCTCCCTCAGCCTTACTGCTGTTGACATAAGTAACCATGTCACATATGTGCCATGATAGTCTATCCATTTGCACCGTTTTCAGTAAGCAGACATGAATTCTTTTAAAAGACCAAAGTGAAACGACAACTTGTCTAATCAACAGTATTTTATAGGAAGTTCACATATATGCCGGACAGCCAGAGAAACTTTATTCTGAGATGTGTATGAAAACAAGTAAGAGAGAAGGCATAAGTTATCAAAAATATTATAATTGCATAATGCCTTCAAAATATTACAGTTACATAAATTGTACATTTGAGTGTGCAGATTTTAGTTTTAAAGCATAATTTAAAATGGAATTTCAGTCAAACATCTGTGGAACCCATGATTTTCTCTGAAAAACTATTAATATGATTTTGTGAAACATAGTTTGAAAACCCCTGCTGCTATATGTTATAAGAAAAACTCAGAAATAAAACATGTATTACTAAAAATAAAAATTCTATTAAGATAATCCAAGCAATTATGTAAAGCTGTCATTTTTTGGTCCTGTTTCTTAAATGTTCTTGACTCTGAAATAATTTGATTAGTTAATTACTGGAAGATAGTACAGCATGAACTTACTGTCATGTAGACTTGCCTTCGTACTCGCAGCCTTGCCACTTGTCAGCTGTATGACATGGGATAATTAGTGCCTCCAAGCCTGTTTCCTCTTCTTAAAGGACTCGTGATGGTCACCTGAGATAGTGCATAGTGTATAATACATTGTTCGGATTCAGTAAGCAGTAGCAGCTCTGTGGTTATTGTTATTTATATCAACCCTCTGTTAATAATAGCACAAGCTGTAATAATTAACCTGAAGTCATACCATATAAATATTTATTGGCTGTGGGGTATTGAATTTCCTAGTATTTCAAAAATACACTTAGAAGTCTTCAAATGAGCATCTGAACTTGGGTTAAGAACTGAAAAGTTCAGTGGGTTTTTTTGTTTTGTTTTACTGTGTTTCTTCTAATATTAAGCTGGCTAGGTTTAGGTTAAACATTGTCAGAGATTATCTTTTGTTAATAATATTATTCATGAAATTCTTTATACTTTGTTGTATTAAAGAGGTTAGTAAATATAAAAATGAGGTTTTCCTGACACTGGGCCAGATCTAGCCCTTCACTTGTTTTTATTTCTCTCATAGGAAAGTACCATTTTGCGCTATGGCTGCATGACGGGAATAGTCACAGAATGACATTATTGCTCCATGAAACTAGACCCTTTCCTCTGCTAAATAGGATTTCACATTTCTCAACTTTCTAAAGTTGAAAAATATAGGGAAATTTTGACTTGTAATAATATATAAAATAACTATAGAGTGCTCTCTTTTTAATGAAAAGGAAGATAAGTAAGCTCTTTTCTTTTCAAAAAATGCATGGAAAAAGTTAACTTACATGACCATGGAATTTTTTTTTTTTTTTTTTTTTTTTTGAGACAGAGTCTCACTCTCTTGCCTGGGGCGAGTGCCGTGGCGTCAGCCTAGCTCACAGCAACCTCAAACTCCTGGGCTCAAGTGATCCTACTGTCTCAGCCTCCCGAGTAACTGGGACTACAGGCATGTGCCACCATGCCCGGCTAATTTTTTCTATATATATTTTTAGCTGTCCAATTAATTTCTTTCTATTTTTGGTAGAGACGGGGTCTCGCTCTTTGCTCAGGCTGGTCTCGAACTCCTGAGCTCAAATAATCCACCCGCCTCGGCCTCCCAGAGTGCTAGGATTACAGGCGTGAGCCACCGCGCCCGGCCGGAATTATTTTTAATATGACTTAGGTTAATGGCTCAAGTTAGGAGACAAGTACCTTTCCCTGCTCTGTTTTCTGAGCAGCCCCGAATACCTCTTTATCCTCCATTTCTAATTTCTAACTTTTAGATCATTTGTTTTTCTGCATATTTGCTCTGTTGTTGCTTTAAATCGTAGAACCTCCTCTTTGTAACATCTTATACCTGTTAAGTTAGGTATGAGCATTCAATACTACCGTTATTGACCACTGAAATCATTTCTTTTATGTATACTCAGAAAATACTTGCACATCCTGATATTTTTATAGAGAAAAAAATACCTTGTGCTTTTCCTTTTTTCCTAAAAATTAATTCCCTCTTTCAGTCATGCTACTCTGAGTCTGGCTGGTCGTTTAGGGGGAAAGGCAGGCTCACCTTAACAGGCAAGACTTTTTTCCTCATGTCCACTTGGAAAATCCCTACCCTTTAACTCTTGGCAGTTCTGCTCTAACAGTATCCCCCTCTTTTTTTGTTTTTAGTTTATTTAAGCAAATTTGTTATTAATTTGGTGTGTACTAAATGGCCATGGTAACCTGAAGCATTAGCTAGAAAGACATCTCATTGTAAGGCATTCTTACAGATAGACAATCTTATATGCGGTACTTGAGTCTTACGTTTAATGTTGAAAATAGCCCCTCAGAGTTGTACACTGTACAACTTACAGTATATATATACACACACATATATATACATATATATACACACACACATATATATACATATATATACACACACACACACACATATATATATATATATATGAAGGTGGGGCTGTATATACTGTTTTGAGTTTTAAGCATTAGTTAATTAACCATGGGTATCCAGAGAAGGGATTGTTCACCCTATTTCTCTTCTTTTTTTTCCCCACTCTTTGACTCATTATTTTGTCTAATTTTGAAAATTCAGCTTGTTAGTAATGAAAGTTACAAAATGAGTAAGAAAATAATCATAAAAATCTGAGATCATTATTGTCCTTATCTTCTTTGAATTCTTTTTGCTAGAATTTATTTGTCACATGGTGGAAAGAAGTAAATAGGGAAGGAAGAGTGTATAATGACATCGAGGTTTCTATGTTGGGTGGCTGAGTAAATAGTGATGCCATTAGCTTAAATAGGAAATACTGGTAAAGGAACAAGTTTTGGTGGGGAATATAATGAATTCAGTTGGGGATATGTAAGATGTGATTTACTTATAGGACAATCTAAATGTCTGTCAGGAAAAAGTTATATGGACAAAAGGCATAGATTTGGGAGTCACAAGCATATGGGTAATAGTTGAAGCTAAGCATCTTGATGAAGTTAGGCCAAAAAAATAGTGAGAGGTTCAAAAAAGAGGGCTAAAGTTGTAGCCCTGAGATGAGCCATAAACTATAAGAGATGGAAAAGTAGCCAATCAGAATGGTGGAAATAAAAAAGAAGGGATGCACAAGAAATGGGTACCAGGAAAGCGATAATGTCAAATGTCTCATAAAGTTGTGGAGAACTAAAGATGGAAGGATTTGGCTATTAGGAAATTGCATTTGATTATAGCAGCTTTAGCAGAATATTGGAACATATTAGATTGCAAAGTTAGAGGAGTGAATTGTGGTTGAATAAAAAAATGCACACTGCTAGATGCTTGTTGATACTGGGAAGCAGAGAGAGTGAGAGAGTAGTAGTGGTAAGGGAAAGATAGAATCCTTCAAAGGAATGTGTCAGTTTTAGAAATTTAAGAATAGTTTTTTTTCCAGTGCAGAGGGGTTGATTAAGAAGGGTAGGAAGAGAGGGCAATGATTAGTGAAGTCATATTTTACAGTGACTACATGAGGACACATCTCAACTTGCTGAATAGAGCTATTGAGCCTGGTACAATTTCATACTGGTAGACAACAGCTACAAATTACCTGTTTGCGCTTAACTCTTTTAAAAAATTTCGCTATTGTCTTATAGCCTTGTTCACCAATCAGAATAGATTAAGGAATGATATTATTATATTTCTCATGTATTTGTGATATAATTATTCCTGTGGATTACATTTATTTCAACAGGTGTTTCTTATGGGCAAAGCAATAGTGACATTGAAGCCCTACATCAGGCTTATTGTCATATAGCCCATTCTTTGGAAGATGCAGATGAACAAAGAATTGAGAGTAATGTGATGGAAATTATCAAGAGTTCAGTGAAAGATCATCCTCAAGAAAATGAAGAGTCTTCAAAAAACATCTCTACTACCGAATCGGGTAAAAGCTGATAGATAGATAGATAGATATACTTTTCTGTTATTTGAGATGCTCTCTAAAGAGTTTTCAGTATAGTATAATTTAAATACAATTTGCTGTGGTGAATGATTCTCAGTCTCTGAACTTAAGGAGTTGTTTAAATGAAGTATAAGATCATGGTTTAACTATAAAATTAGAACCAAAGATAGAATAAAATTGCAGTTCCTCTAGTGTGCCTGGACCAAATTAAGATATCACTTAAGCTGACATTTTTTAACTCTTTTGCATGTACGTATGTTAAAGTTGTTGGGTTTTTTTTAATAGAAAACAGTATTTTGAGATAGACTAAATACATACTTAAAAAATGTATGTGTGGATATTCTTTGATATCAATATTTGAGATATGTATTTGATATATCTGCTATTTGATAAATATCAAAGGAGGTTTTTCTGTTATAAGCAAATTTACTATGGGAATTAGGTTTATTGCCTGTGCCATTTTGTTAACTATGTCAGTTAAAGAAAGTGTAATTTTGGTGGTATTAGACATGTAAGTTAAGTAATTTATATGACTTTTTTGGTTTCTACTTTAATTTTTTTCCCCTCTTAGATCTGCCCACAGTAGAAGAGCTGATGAAACCTATCAAAATCGATTCCTTTGGGGTCAGTGGTTTTGATTTACAACCCGTCAGGTATGAGTTTTCTGGAATATATTGTAAATGTTGATTAGTTGGTTGAGTTTTTATTTGTTCATTGTTTTGTCCTTGGAAACTTTTATAATCATTTGTTCGATGTAATGATTCCTACTGAATGATTAATAACTAGTATCAGCTTATATGAGTCTATCTGTGAGTCATTGCTCTCTTCTTTCTATGTTTGTCCGCATTCAATTAATTTGTCAAAATTTTAGAGCTAAAAGAAAACAAAAAATAGATGCTACTAAAAAAGTTACTTCCATTATGTAGACCTAAAGCTTTTCACTGAAAAATACAGTCTCTTCAGCTTTAAATAATAGCACAGGGATAGTTGATTCATGATGAGGAGGAAGGTGAATTTTATTCTGTATATGAGTCATAGATTTGCTTCTTTAGAAACCAGTTAGTTATAACTTAGTCACAGACTGGCTATCATCTCACAGTGAGTACTGTGGTCATTAAGAGAAATGGGCTTCATGAAAATGCTCCACCTCCAATGTAGTTTAGTGGCAGTATGTACAATCCACTATCATTCTTCAACACACAGAGTAACACATCACAGCAACCTTGTCATAAGACAACTTTGCATTTGTGTAGCACTTAGAATGTCATGTTCAGTATCTCATGTGATCCTTATAACAAGTAGAACAGGCATCTTTATCTCTATAATTCAAGAGACGAAACTGAAGTAAACCCAGTTTAGTGGTGGATGGTAACAGCTAACATTTATTACCTTTACAGTGGGCAGTAACTGTGCAAAGTTCTTCAGGTGTATTATTTCATTTAATAGCAACTCCGTGGGGCGTAGTCCATTATTATCCCTATTTCATAGACAAGAAAACTGATGTTTAAAAGGTTAAAATAAAGCCATTGCCGAAGGTCACAGGCTATAACAAGGGAACACAGGCAGTCCATGTGTTTTTAACAACTTATGTTGTCAGATTGTTGATATCCATGAAATATTTCTGTGAAATAGCCTGTCCATTCATGTAGTCATTTGTTCAATTGTTTTTTCAACATACATGTTTTGAGCTCCTTATACTACATCCTCATGTAAATCTACTTGCAGTGATTTCTTGTTTCTACGTTTCTGCTAGTTGAGAGAAAATGATGCAATGCGGCTGACACAAAAATCCATCCACTTGAATGCAAAGTCTAGTATTCTTCCACTGATCTGTAGTGCTAGTTAGTATTTTTAAAGGTAGATTGTGCTCTCTTATTATTGCTGTTTGGGGATATGTTAGTGTTACTGAAGAGATTTTCTTAAACATCTTGTGTCTTTGCTGTTACAGGTAAAACCCTTTTAGCAGTATGAATTCTAAAACGTAGATTTTTACATTTGTGTTTAAAGGCTGAAAACAAATATCCTTACATTAAAGGCATAATAATAATTATGGAAATGTCAGTAATATTACCTCTAGTACACATATCTAAAAAATCTTTAGTAAGCTGTAGGGTAAATAATCGTAGCAGCCATAACAGATAATCTTTGAAATCTTGGTAGCTAAACATCATAAAAATTTATTTCTTGCTCACATTACCATACCCTGTGGGTCAGTGGAATTGAGGTGGGGTTGTGCTTCACACAGTAATTTAGGAACCCAGCCTGCTTCTGTCAATAGCATATAGTTTGAAGGTTGTTATAGCATCATCCTACCAGTCAGTAGGGAAAGAAAGAGAATGGTTTAGGCTACTTTATTTTAACTGCTTCAACACAGAAAGAAAAGTAAATGAGTTTGGTAGGTATCTGGTCAGTCTCTGCCAGGATATACCCTTCTAATAACTAAATATCCATTTCACTGTTCTTCATACCCAGCCCCACTTATCCCCTCCCAAAGCAGACAGCTCGAAGTCCCATTCAGGACTGTATGCATCTGAAAGGCCAGGATTTCCAGGTGAAGCACAGTCCTCTCCATCAGGTGTGGGTGGGGCTCCTTGTCAACTACCAGTGGATGAATCAAAAAGACAAGTTCTATACTTCGTCACCTCCACCCAGTATATATATATAATGGTGGAGCTGCAACAGATACTCCCATTTGGGAAGGAAAGGTATGAGGAAAATAACAGCAATCAGTGTTTCAAACCACTAGAAAGACCTTGTAAAGATGCCCTCCTACCTTGGGGATAGGGATTTTCCTTAATTAGGCCATTATTCTGTTCTTAAGGAAGAACTACCTTATAAATACATTATTCTACATGGTGCCTGGTTCCATTCCTTGGGGTATTTGTCTTGTATTTTGTCACGATTGGCCACAACTGTGAAATGCGTTTGGGGATATACCCATCTTGGGGGATATACTTCTTTTTCAGTCTACTTCCTGTCTACAGGTAGTTTTGAGGCTCCCATTTGCTGGCTTTTGGGGTATTTTTGTTTGTTTTAAATAGGGTATGGTTTCTTTGACATTATAGTTTAGTAGCCTTCTGATTTATTTGATTCCGGTTAATTCCACATGTCAGTAACCAGACTTAAAGGTCTGTGCTAGACAAAGGTTTTGAATCTTCTCCATGTCTTTGGTTCTTTGTCCCTCTGTTTTTTTCTTTCAATTTATTTTCAGCTGTCTGGATATTTTGGGGAGCAATAGCCTTAAGTGTAAAGATGATACCCTTAATATGGTCTTTACCAAGGGACTTCTGTTACTGTGAAAAAGGAAAGAACTATTTCATATTTCTGATGTTTCCAGCTACTTTAGAAGCTTCTAACAGTTACTAAGAAGTCATTCTATGTAATATGGAAATGGTAGCCTCTTAAACTGTTCTTTAATCTGACTTTACGAATTATAAAATTAAACGGCCTAACTGACACAGGATTAAATAATTTGAAAATAACAATTCCCGTATTTTTGAAGCTCCCTGTAGTTTGCTAATATTTAATCACATTTAGAACATTTCTTTAAGGTGTATTTTCCAGACTTTTAATATTTAATTGTCTGAATTTTTAACATTTCATTTAAGTATTTTAAACCATAGAAATGACTTTATTTTAAAATTGTAGTGATTTTTCCGTTTTACTTTAAAATTTTTGCTATATTGTGATTGAATTTATGCCTTTTATAATAGTATTTATATGCTTCCTTGGCATAAATTATGATTACTTCTTTGGTTTCTTCTAGAAATGAGTAAAATGTTTTTTCTGCCTCAAATGCATGTTGACTTCATAAGAAATTATGGATAAAAGATATAAAGCAAAAAGTTTAGAAATTTATTATTTTATTTTTCTTATACAAAAGCAATCTAGTGTTTAGTTTGGTCTCTCTTTAAAGTAGGTCTCAGAGTCACCTGTGTAATCCTTTTTATTATACTGCATTAAAATTATTATCCGAAGTTAAAAACAAACATATGATACTATTGAGTATACTGTGTTAACCAGAATTATAATTTATTTAACATTAGTAACTTAATTTGAATTGTTACAACTCGTGTGTGTATGTGTGTGTGTGTGTATAGTGTGTCATGCGTCTGTAACTGATATTTGAGGAGTCATTATATAGAGTTTATTGTCTGTGTCCCATTTTGTTTTATAGCTCTAAGAAAGTGGCTGATAGTAAAGAAAATGAATTTGTTAGCCCTTTACCTCTTAATATGAACCCAAATGTTATGTCTCAAGACCCACAACATGTGAACCAATTTTTGGACAAAAATGATCAGAAGGTGATTTTACGAAAGACAACAAATGAGGATATGGAAAATAGCCATCCAAGAGTACCTGCTACAGAAGAACATATTGATAAAATGTACCTTGATATTCTGAGGAAAAAAATATCTGTTAATCCTTCATTATTAATTCAGGATGACAAAATTAATAAAGTAAGTATTTATCATCTAAATTGATTATGTTGGGAACCGAAGTTATGTAAAGTATATGGGTACTATTAGCAGGTGTGTGCTTCTTAAACTAGTGGGATTAGTTATATACTGACCTCCCCAGTAGATCTTGGATGTTGGTTGGTGATATTTATTATAACACCATCAATCCTCAAATCCCACTATAACATTAGCTTTCTTTTAGAAGCCATTTTTACACTTCCTTTTTTTCAAGTAAATATTGTTCAGAATTTGAATAGTACAAGAAAATAAAGTTCATTCATCATTGTAGTGCTCATTGTTCAATCTTTCTAATAGTTTGTATTATAGGTAAGTTGGCATTTTGTAGGAATACTGTTAGCAACCATGAAGAAACTTATATTACACTGTTTGTTTCTTTTTCCTCTATTGTTGATCTCTTCTGCTTTATAGTTCCCGTGATCCGAATGTTCTATTTGTTATAATTTTGAATTATGTGTTTGCTCTAAGTCATCTCCAGTTCTTTGTAGGATAAGACAAGGTATTAATAAATTTTTAAAAGCATCTTGAGAAGTCCAGAGAAAAAAGGATATGATTTTATGTCATTTCAAAATATGTTCTTCCTCGTTCTCTTCCATGTCATTCTGATAATTACATGTCTTGCTTTCCGACAAGCTTATTTTGCTTTATAGTTTTGCTTTACTTTATTTCAGTGCTAACTTGGAAGGTGTGCTTCAAAATACTAAAATTCTGATGCATTAGACTTAAGAACTTTACTACAGTAGTTTGCCTTTTACAGACTACATTGTCTGATAATCACTGTTGTTTTGCCATCTGCTAAATCTTCATTTACAATAATACTTGAAGTTCCCTTAGGTACTAAAGAGTTTGTGCTTGTTGTGTGCAGACTTACAGATCTCAAGTCAGTTCTGGAGAAGAAGGGACTGTAGTTGGCAAACAGGCATCGTACAAGAAGGTCAGAAGTGCACCTCCTTTACTTAAAAGGAAACCCCAGAGTGGATTATATGCATCAGTCAGGAGCTCAGGCTATGGCAAACCCAGTTCACCACTCAACTTGTCTACTCTTGAAAAAAAAACTTCAAAGGATGTTATAAAAAGCAAAAATTTGAGATCTATACCCACCTCAAGTCAAGCTAGGAAAAAAGGTAATCATATACCCTTCATAATAGAAGACTATGTATATAGTATATTGTTTTACTTTCTTCATTTTTAGGGGAAGAGAATTAAGTTACTGCATTCCATTTCTGAAAGATGCAATTTACAGATGGTGACAGGACTTAACCCAGGGTGGTGGCAGTGGAGGTGATGAAAAGTGGTTGGATAAGGATATATTTAGAAGGTAGAACCAAAAATCTAAAGAATTAGTTTTGGGTTGCTAAGGTTTTTGGCTTGAGCAACTGGAAGAATGGAGTTACTGTCAGCTGAGATGGGGAAAGGCACAGTAGAATAGATTTGGGGGTTGAAGGAAGACTGGGAGTTTAGTTTTGGAGATGATAATTTTGAGATATCTATTCATCATGCACATGGAGATGACAAGGAGGCAGTTGGATATGAAAGTCTGAAGTTGAAGAGGGAGGTATGAACTGTGGATATATTTGGGAGTTGTTAAAAACTAATAAGGATGTTTTTTTCAGCCATTAGACTGAGAATACCAAGAAAGTGAGCATAGCTAGAGGAAAACAGCAAACCAAGGCCTGAGGCCTGTGCATCCTAACCTTTAGAGGTCAGGCAGAAGAGGACAGACCTGCAAAGGAGACAGAGTGAGGTTGGAGGAAACCCGTGAGCATGTGGAATCCTGAAAACTAAGTGAAGAAAGTGTATTAAGAAGAATCTACTCTGTCATTTGCTGCTGAAGAAAGAGAGTGAGGGCAGAGAACTGCCCTTTGGGTTTAGCAAGGATGAGGAGGTCGTCAGTAAAGTAGATAAGCATTTTCCATGGAGAGGTGGCTGTAAAAGGCAAATTTAATGGGAGTGGAAGGGAATAGGAGTGGAATTGGTACTTCGAGTGATAGACCACCCTGGAACTGGAAAGTTGCTGTAAAAGGCAGCAAAATAATGGGGCAGTAGTAAACATGAGATGTGGGATCAAGAGAAGTTTTTTGCTTTATTTTTAATAGGGGAAATGATAGTATGTATGTTGTTAAGATTCAGTAGAGAGGAAAATAATTGATGATGTAGGAGAGAGGAAAGAATTGCTGGAACAATGTCTTTGAGTAGAGGAACAGTCATGGGGTCTGGTGCACTGTAGAATGGTTGGCATTAGACAGGAATCTGAACAGTTCCTATGTTCTAGGAACAGTGGAGGTGGATAGGAAGGGAGAGTTTATGCTGGTAGGTGGATAGATGATGTGGGGACAGAATGTTGATGCTTTCTTCTGTTTGCTTCAGTTTTCTCTGAGAAATAGAAAGCAATGTCATTAGATGAGAGTGAGGGTGAGCAGAGGTGTTGGAGGTTACTGGAGAAAAGAGAAAGTGTGACGTAGCCATCCAGGAGGGTTAGACTGCCAGCAGCCAAAAGCGTCTATGTGAAGTAACCGATCATGACTTCACACTGAGTTGTATAGTTGGATTTACCAGAAAGTATGGGTTTTATCAAGTGAGTACAATGAACTGAGGTAGAAGCAAGAAGGGAGCCAATGATTAAAATAGTTGACCATGAATTTAAGTCAAGTAACGAAGGAAGAAAGATCATCAGGGGATGTGGTACGAAGTGAAATAGATAGATTCACAGACTGTGAGTCATAGTAGGGGTCAAAGGATTGTTGGAATCCAGGTACCAGAGGGAGGTGCAGAGATAGAGATGTGATTGTCAGAGAGTAAGAACCTAAGGCTGAGGTTAGGGAGTGGTTGTGTTACTGGCAGTGGAAAGACCTAGACTATGCCAATGGGAAGGAGCAGCTGAGGTGAAGGTAAGTTCAAGGAACCAAAAGCCAGGGCGTTAAAAGGATCACCTATCAGTACATTGAAATCACCAGGAATGAAGACAGTAATGTCACAGTGAGTGAAAATGAAACAAGGGAAATTATGCGGAGGTTGATAGAGGAAGGCAAGAATATTTTTATGAGTGAAAGCGAAGTAGTATTCTTAAACTTATTTTTCCTATTTCAAAGTTTTATAGTATTTGTGACTACCAAAATGAAAATAAAACATATTACTAAAATTTACATTAAAGTGTAATGATGGACCATTACTGTTTTTATACTGGACTTTTTCTCATTAGAATACCTATTAAGTTTGATATTTTTATCTGTTTTTTGTTGAAGAATTACCCAGGGCAGTTTTAGTTTTATTCAAAAGAACTGTAATTCCTTTGGGATGGTCGTTACTTGTCACAGGTTTGATTCTCTGGGAAGTAGACTCTGAGACAGAGATTAGTGTACAGAAAGTACAGAGAATGTAGTTGGGATCAATACCCGTTAGGTTAGGATGACAAAGAGGCCCAGCTACTGGGGCTTAACAAAATAAAAGACTTCTGTTTTTCATGTAACAAAGAATCTAGAGATAGGCAGTTCAACAGAACCAAAATTTCTTCTTTCCTGATGTGAAATTCTTAGTATGTGACTTTCGCCTTTGCTTTCACACTGTGGCTACTCAGCCTCCAGGCCCTCTCCATGAGGTAGGGTGAAAGGTAAAATGTAGGTGCCAGCCAACTTGTCAACTTCCTAATCAGGAAAGTAATCACTTTTCTAGAAGCACCATGCAGGGAACTTTTGTTTCCATCTTACTGACCAGAACTTCAATTTTGTGGCCACCCTCAGTTGCATGGAGTTCAGGGGTTAAGTTTGTTTAACTGAGCATGTTACCGAAAGCTCAGCATTTGTCGAACTCGAGACCACATCATAAGAACAAGAACAAGTAGTTTGAGGAGAAGGAACTAGAAGGTTATTACTTTGCTGTCAAAGGAGGAAAAATAGTAGAACTTCTAGCCTCAAAATCCAAATTTCCTGAACATAAGCAAAAATACAGAGCTTTCAAAGGGAGTGCCCCTCTGTTCTAGGCTATTGTGGTTAACTATTCTTATTGTCCCATCTGGGCCAAAGAGAAAGCCCCACCTGGGCCCACCTGGGGGGCGGGTGCTGGCCTGGGATGGCTGAGTTATCTCTTGTAACAGAAGACTTAACCTGCCTCAGAATGCAGGTCAGGCAGTTCCCAAAAAGAGTGAGGGAAGTTTTAAAGAGACAGAAAATATTTTTGCCGTTTTTTCAGGCCATTCCCTCTGTTACAAGCACATTGCTGCTCAGGGCACAATTAGATTTCTGTTAATAGGGAGGAAGAAGAGGTTGGTAGCTAGTAGTACCATCACACTAGTTGTCTTCCTTTTTATTCTAGATTAATTTTCTTTGGCTCTAACTCTTGCGTTTTTATTTTTTAGACTAATAATTTTATTGTCATGAAAGGAATACTTGCTCATTATTTAAAATTCAAAAATGCAGAAAAATAAAAAGAAAGCAGTAATTGAGCCATGAGCACTAGTATCACACTGGGTGTCACGCTGGGTGAGCATGATTCCATGCTTCTCACTATTTATGTGCTGATAGAAGGGAGCATGAATGAATGGATGGAAGGAAAGAGAAGGGCAGACATGCATAAGTGGACAAAACATTTTATGAGAATGGGATCACTTTGCAAGTTCTTTATAAATAAAATACTAGATTTAGCTTTACTTTAATCTGTAAGAAGAAAAAGAAATTTCATTTTAAAAAATTGTATGTCCCAAAAGATCCCTTTAAGAAAATAGATTATGAAAACAACTCAAAGGTTGCCATAACCATGGTGTTCTTAACTGTATTTTTCAATTTTATATATTATCAATCATTTCCTTCCCTTCTGCAAGATATAAAGTAATATATCCCCCAGTTATATGCCTCCTGCCCATTTTTTGTTGGTTTTGTTTTTACTTGTTCAAGGTATATTTTTATATTCTCTCATGCAACTGTAATTCCCCTCAGCTTTTTGATTAGTTCTTGGTTCTGATTATTAAAGAGATTGAATGCTTTTCACCTGTCTTTTAGCCATTGTTTCTCCATTCTGGAATTGTTTTGATTAGTTTCTCTTTTGACTGAATTTTCTTAATGTATTGTTTTTTCAAGAGGGGTTCATGGGTTCCAAATTCTGCAATGTTTTCATGTTTGAATTTTATGTTCAAGCAAATTATCTTTTTTTCTTCTTCTGCTTTTCAGAGATGGGGTCTCACACTGTCACTCAGGATATTCTCAAACTCCTGGGCTCAGGCAATTCTCCTGCCTTCCAAGTAGCTAGGACTACAGGCGCACACCACCATACCCGGCTAATTTGTAGATTTTTTTGTAGAGACGAGATCTTGCTTTGTCGCTCAGGCTGGTCTCAAAATCCTGGCCTCAAGTGATCCTCTCGCCTTGGCTTCCCAAAGTACTGAGATTACAGGCATAAGCCACCACACCCAGCCCAGATTTTCTTTTATGTGTAAAAGGAGAAGATACTGCCCATGTGCCATTATTAAAAATAATTATTTAAGATACTTTTAGTCCACTAAGAGAAAAATCAAAATTAAGAATTCAGGACGGGCAAATTCTAATATAAAAGGATTGGCAGACTATAATTTATGAACAAGAACATGTTACAGGTTGAGTATCCCTTACTTAAAATTTTTGGGACCAACCAGAAATGTTTCAGATTTCAGATTTTTTTGGATTTTGAAATATCTGCATTATACGTAACCAGTTGGCATTCCAAATCCAAAAATCCAAAATTTGAAATGCTCCAATAAGTATTTCCTTTGAATTTCATGTTGGTACTCAAAAAAGTTTTGGATTTTAGTGCTGTTCAGATTTTACATTTTTGGATTTGAGATGCTCAACCTGTACTAACTGCTTCATCCTAAGGAGACTCATATGCTAGCATATGCCCCATTCATTTGTTACAGTAATGAACTTCCAGTGATTTGGAAGGATTAAATGCCTGCTTTTACAGTGACTCAAATAATCTCTTTATGTATGTTTTAAGAAATTTCTCTAGAAAACCTACATCAGTCTAATTAAATGTGATTGTAACTCTATAAGGAAAACTTTCGAATGCCTGGAAAAAATATTGAAATGAAATCTTTTGGTGAGGGACTTTTGGTGATTTGTTTCTTCTTTTAACTTTTCTATATTTTCCAAATCTTTAATGATGTATATAACATTTTTAATGAAAAAGTAAACTGTACATATAAAAAGTTCACATCTTAAAGAAATTGTTTCAAAAATATAAATTTTGAAGTTCTTCATTTACTTCTAAGGCAATCAGATAATGTTTCATGAGTGTTCAGCTCAGGTCCTGTAGTATTTGAATATGGGCCTTAATATCCCTTCTAGCTATTTCCCTTAAACATTGTTTATATTAACTGAATAACATATTGGCCTTTGAATTATTCTACTGTTTGGGGATTCACAGCTTATCTTAAGAGCTGAAAATTGGACCGGAATATACATTAATTACATTTTTTTCCTAATTTAATACATATTACCCGGGTATTATAGTAGTAGTATTAATCTTTTAAAATCAGATTTAGATTAGCTGTTATAAAGCCCTCCATGCAATTCATTATTATTCCATTGATACTGTAACATCTTGATATACATTGTTTATAAAGTATTTTTTGAAAGCACACTTAATCTGAATGAACTAAAGTGCTTTATAAAGTTATCAGCTGCTCTTTCATTTGTCACTTAGAAATTGTTATTTTGTGAACATTTAAAAGAATATTTAAAAGTAATAAAGCTTGAAGTTATCCCAATTCTACATTCTCCTCACATTTATTTAGCTCCATTTGTCATTTGACATAAGTCTAAGGTCAATTAGCCATCTATGTCAAATTGAGTAGAATGTTGATTATGGGTGGCATTTCTTTTGAGTGAAGTTAATTATCATAGTGAAACAGCTGTGTAATAGTGTCATCCATCAGCCTATTTTGAGATCCTCATTTTATCTTAGTATTCCATTGTATTTGCACTTATTGTTACTTAAACTGTAGAATACACATCCAACTTTATATTTGTGGTGCTTTTATTCATTGTTTACAATATTTAGAAATCTTATCTGGAACAAAACTCATCAAACCTGCAGCTTTGGGTAAACCAGTTCCCAGATCTGAAAGTTGCCTGGCTACTCCTAAGAAGTCTGAAGATCCTACAGAAACTGATCCTTGCATTAAATTTCAGACTGTAAGTATTAAATTTCAAATTGATGTTCATAATTTTTATGTTCTAAAATATTAAAACTAAATTATATTAAACTAAAATGTAATAAATATATGACATTTCCTTTCCTTCAAGAGTGAGAACACTTACTGATTTTCTTATATAGTAGAACATACTTAACCATGTCATTTTTATTCTTTTTATGTTTTGTTTTGTTTTTTAACCACCTGTGTTTGAATCTTGTGTATAAATCTACTGTGATGCTTTTCCTTAATAGGATTCTTCAGGATACTGTGGTGGGAACAAAGAGAAAGAATTATTTATGTTTAAAAGAGTTCAGGAAGCAGAGGAAAAATGGAGGGGCGCACAAGCCCTAATTGAACAAATTAAAGTCTCATTCTCAGAAAAAGAAAAAGAACTGGAAAATAAGTTAGAGGAATTAAAAAGACAACAGGAAAAAGAACTCTTCAAATTGAATCAAGACAATTATATCCTTCAAACCAAGGTACTAGATATATTGTTCTATTTTTCCTTTTATTTATTTAAAAAAAAAAAACTTACATTCCCTGCTAAATGCATTGTCATCCTTGGTTCCTAGAGCATTTGACTTGATGTATTTGCTGTATAAAATATGGACATGGTCTTGAGAGTGCCTCCATACCTGAGAGCCTAATCGAACCCTCTGGGGGGAAATCTAAATTTAAATTGGCTTATTTTGATGGATAGAAGACTGTCCTGTCACTGTGTAGCATTTCTGAGTTACTTCACTCACCAGAACCATCAGCACAAGAACCTCACTGATGGTTTAACTGTAGTTATGTCACATTCCAGTGTGGTCAATATCGTAAGATAGTTTTGGGTCTAAAAACCTTAAGTTTTCTATTATTCTTCCTCATTTCTCACTTCACCATTTTCTTCGCCACATAAAACAATTCCTGCATTTTCTCAAAGTTAAGTAGCTTTGAAGAAACAAACAAAAAACAAAGGTGGTTACATTTTGGAGAAACAACTGATCCTGTCACTGGAGAAAAATTGAAACAAATCCAAAAGGAAATACAAGAACAAGAGACGCTTCTTCAAGGATATCAACAGGTATGGCAATTCTTCGGCACATGGCAAATTTGCTCTTCATCCTTTAATTATAAAAATAAGGCATATTAAAATATTTCTGTGCTCATTTAACAGGTAATGAGAATTCTGGCAAATAGAAGAAGTAATAATTTGACTAGTCTGCACATTTCTCATGGGCAAAATTAAAGTGGCTAAGAGCATGGGTTCTGGATTCAAAGAATCTGGCTTAGAGCCTTAGATTTACCACCTGCTGGTAATCACTTCACCATTTAAGCCAATTTCTTCATCTGTGAAATGGGGATAATAATACAGATAGGACCATCTAGACTTACAATGGTTCAACTTACTATTTTTTGACTTTGCAATGGGTTTACCAGGGTATTAAATGCATTTTTGACTTAGGTTATTTTTGACTTGTGCTGGGTTTATCAGGACATAGTCCCACCGTTAAGTCAAGGAGCATCTGTACCCTCTTAGCCTGGCACAGTTACCAATCAATGAATGTTACCAGTTTTTATTTTTAATAGCCATGTTCCTTAGAAACTGCTCTATTTTTTAGTTTTTAGTTTTTTAGTTTTCTGTAATGCTTTTCAGTAGATAATATTGGCTAGTTTTGCTATTATATTCAAAAATATGAATCTGAAATCAATTACTAATGCCCTGAGTATTAAAAAAAACAAATTTTGAATGTAGTATAAGAAGATCTGTGCCTTTGCAGATAGTTGCAGTGTGTGATAGAATCTTGGTGAGGCTGGCCTGACAGTCAGCCTGGACAGGTTTAATGATCTGCAGCATAAGACTTTATCTTTGTTCTCTGCCTCTCACTCTCTTCTTCCTTCTCTTCCTTCTCCTTTTCTTTCATTACATTCTTCTCTTTTAACAACTGTAGCCTGAGCATTGAGCCTGCTAGTAACATGCATTGTCAATCAGGGACATTCAGAGAAATCATTGCCACATCAATGGTTACCTTTGCTCTAAATGAAACAGACTGATTTTGTAGGATGCACTGCGCTTGAGATAGTGAGAACCTTTCCCTCTTCTCCTGCCAGTCTTATCTTGCTGTATAAAACAGGAGTTTCTAAGGAGATTTCACAGACCCATAAGTATGCCACGCACCCCCTCCTACAAAGATAATACAAAATTTATGTAGCTGAGTACTTGGGGTGGGGGAGTTCATTAATTCTGCGTGTATTTAATCACAGACCATCTGCCAGGCACTATTCCAGATATGGTGAAACAGTCCAGAGTTTTCATTAGACCCTCAAAAACCCTTCATTTTCATCAGATTCTTAACTTTAAAGAGGTTAATAAGCTAGAGCATCTAAGTGCAGATTGGTACGTTCTCTTCTACCTCTAATCTCAACTGGTTTGAATCACACTTTAGCTCAAGCCTTGTTGTGAGCTGGGTCTATTCTCTGCTCTGCCTTGTCCTGACAGCTTTCAAAAACACCCAGTCTTTACCTCACTGCTGGAAGGCAGGCTTCTAGAATCTTCCTCTAGCAGTGATGTTTATCCCCCTCCAAGGCCAGAAACAGAAGAGAGCGTAAAAAGTCCCACTGGGCCTTCCTGCTGCTGGTCCACGCAGTCAGAATGTGATGATTTCTTCAGCCACTTTCTCACTTACTGAAGTGCAGTGCCTTACGCACACATGAGGCTCTTTGGCTTTGGGAATTTTTGCAAATTGTTTTTTGAAGTAAGCATTTTGGAAAGAATTATTTTTAGATACCAAGTTTTCTTCTGAGATAATATAAAAAGTTTGAAAAAGATTTTGTATACTCAAAGAAATTTAAAAGACCTTACAAATGTTTAAAAGGAGCCAGGTGCAGTGGTTCACACCTGTAATCCCAGCACTTTGGGAGGCTAAGGTAGAGGATCACTTGAGGCCAGGAGTTCAAGACTAGCCTGAGCAACATAGCAAGACCCTGTCTTTACAAAAAAAAAAGAAGAAAAATTAATTGAGTGTAGTGGTGTGCTCCTGTAGTCCCAGCTACTCAAGAGTCTTAGGTGGGAGGATCGCTTGACCCCAGGTGTTTGAGGAAGCAATGAGCTATAATTGCACCACTGTCACTCTGGATGACAGAGTGAGACCCTGTCTCCAAAAAAAAAAAAAAAAAAGAAATGTTTAAAGGATTTATCTACTATGAGCATATATATTATCTAAGTACTACTGACTTTTAACTAAAGTGCAATTTTCTATTTTTAAAAAGGAAAATGAAAGATTGTACTATCAAGTGAAAGATCTCCAAGAACAAAACAAGAAAAATGAGGAGCGAATGTTTAAGGAAAACCAAAGTTTATTCAGTGAGTTAGCTTCCTTAAAGTAAGTCCTTTTGAAATTCTTAACATCAGATATACTTAGACTATTTCAAGATTTTTATTATATTAATAACACATTATTACTTAGAAATTATAGAACTTTATTTTTACATTTATTTATTTTCATTTATATACTGATTTCTAGTTTAGTAACTTTTATGTATTTAATATTGAATGGATTTTTCTTTTCGTGTTAGACGACTAATACATACTTTAGTATTTTCGACATATTTATATTTGAACTCATATGAATTTATATTTGTAACTGATTCAAACATCAGTTTCAGGAAATTGAGTATACAGTATTTCTCTTTGATTAGTCATTAAGCCTGACGTGCTTAACTATTTCCTAAGGTACCATGTGATTGATAAAATTAAAAAATATATATACAATATCATGTGCTATCTTAGGTCAGGTTCCATAGACGCAGAGCCTGAGATGGGGATCCTGTGGAGGTGATCCACTGAAGGATACTCAGGAAAAGTGGGCAAGCAAAGCAGGATGGGGGAGAGGACAGGATAGGGGAGGTGGGGGGAGGCAAGTAAATAAGAATGAGGTCTCAGCTAGAGACTGGCTTCATTCTGCTCCCACCAGGAAGCTCTGGAGGACAGATTGTACCACAGTTGGTCCCTCCTTGAAGCAAAGGAGTAGCCTCAGTCACTGAGGTGTGCCCTGGGAAGGGGCTGGGGGTGTCCTCCAGGCCATAGGGCAGGGGCTGCTGTTTGGCTGAGGGCATTTCTCCATAGAAGGAAAAACTTGTGAGTTTTCAGCTAATACTCACCACAGCAGGCAGGATGATGGAGCACCAGCACCTACTTAGAAACCATATTTCAGACTATGAGGTCTTTTGGGTATTACCACTTCCAACGTTAGCGTATTAAGTGAAAAAAGCTGAATGCAAAATAGGACAAGCTAGGGTACTGTCTTCTTTTAGGAAATGACTACTATATTTCTGCATTGTTTTACATAAACATCTAATCACTCAGGTAGGACTGTTATCAAAAGAAATTTCTTTGAATTTCATGAATGTTCCATATTTATTTACATGCTTCTTCCTTTTTTTTTTTTTTGGAGATAGGGTGTCACTCTGTTGCCTGAGGTAGAGTGGCTCATTGCAGCCTCAGTCTCCTGGGCTCAAGCAAGCTTCAGCCTCCCAAGTAGCTGGGACTACAGGCATGTGCCACCATGCCTGGCTAACTTTTCTATTTTTTTGTAGAGACAGGGTCTCACTCTTACTCAGGCTGGTCTCAAACCCCTGGCCTCAAGCAGTCCTCCCACATCGGTTTCCCAAAGTGCTAGGGTTACAGGTGTGAGCCACTGTACCTTGCCTCTTCCTTTATTTTTGTCATATAACCTAGGGCATAAGAGTCAGGGGCTGCTGCTAACTCATACTGCATCTTTCATGCAAAATAGAGAAAGGCATACCTTATAGCAGACAAGTCTAGCAGCTACACAGGTTGGCAAGTGGAGGGCATCTTTGTGTAAATTTTCTTTTTTAATTATTCCTTTCTCCTGGTAGGTATAACCCCAGGCCAAGTATGATAATCTGCACAGTTCTAATGCATGAAAGCATGTAAATATCTACTTTCTTTCCAGAGGCTTCAATAAAATATTTTAAAATATCACATCTTATACTACCTGACTTCTAAAAGAGATTTATTTCAGAATCCAGAACTGAAGTTCTCAATTAACTTTCACAATGAAATAAAGGGTTTCTTTAGTACATTAAGGTTAGCTGATCTTGTGTGGTTTCCTAAACTCCTTGTGTAATGTCTCCGAAAAGCAGAAAAATTGATTCTAAGGTCCAGATAGTAGACTGTGTTTGGCTTTGTTAGTTTCCATGTGTAAGACTGGCAATTCGTGTTTCTCAGAAAGGAGACAAGAACAATGTGACAAGGAGTACCTTAACACTACAGGAAAAATCCAGCACATCTTTCTGGCCCATTGTTTTTTTTTTTTTCCTCTGATAATTGGGAGGAAATATTTTTATATTATGAATAAACCAATAATCTTGGGTTTCAATTCTTTTAGATCAAATATAAGCAGTTTTCTTAAAGTATACTTCTCTTTTAGTATGTGTTAATATTTAATCTTTAGATTAAATAAAATTTTTTACCTTCGGTTACTCATATAGTTACAACATTCATTCGTTTTTTTAATTTTAAGAACCGAATATTTTGTATTAAAAGGAATACCTTGTTAAAAAAAAATACCTCTTTTTATTTTCAAAATAAATCAGAGAACAGATGCAAAAAAGTCGCTCCCTTTCTCAAGCAGTTGAAGATTCAGAGCCCACCAGAAACCAGAGTTTTACAGATCTGTTAGCAGAACTACGGGTGGCACAGGTAAGTTGCATAAGGATTTTAACTGTTAGGGATAGTAAAGATTATTATAAAAATCCCCATATGTGTAAAAAAAAAAAAGTTTTCATAATATTGTATATGAATAAGATCTCTTTATAAATTTCATACCATTTAAAAATTAAGAAGAAATGTCCAAGATGAGCGTTTATTATGTGTGTGACCTTAATGTAGAGGAAACAGTGTAACACTGGTTTTAGATGGCATCCTCTTTATAATGCAACCTCTCATCAGGCATTGATCACATGGAGCCTTGTCAGAGGCGTAACTTTATTTAGGATATGTATACCTCATGTCAAACAAATTCCTCATTGGAAAGCATACACCTAAAATAGGATAATTTGGAGGTAATTGTTCCCCTTAAAAAGTTAGTTGGCTTTTTAGCTGTCTTCTGAAGTAGACTGTGCACTTCTAGAGAGCAGAGAGACTATGTATCTTATAAATATTTGTATCCCAGAGCATAACACAAGGGTGAAATACAATGTTGCTCCATAAGTTTTTTCTTTATTTTTGTTAAATTGTATTATAAAGAATATGGCCTGGAATTTTCTAAAGCAGTATTTATCAATGGGAGAAGTTTTAGCAGAAATAACCTGTGCATCGCATGATTTTTATCATATCTGTCCCCACGAACTATGTGCTCCTAGCACACACCAGTCGTTGTAAACATCAAAACGGCTCTGACACATTTCCAAACATCCCCTGTGGAGGACTGTTACTTCTCCTCACCCTCTCCCATTAAGAACCATAGCACTAAACTAAAAAGCCCTTCCAATGTATTTGAATGATTATGTAGATTAGAAAAATTCTAATTACATACCACCTTTAATAAGAAATTTACTGTACAAAGTTAGTAGGTTACATAGAAATCTAAACATCCTATAGTTTAATAGCTGATGTTTAACATGTTTTTGTAGATAAAATGCAGCTTTACATATGAATTCATGAGAGAACTTTTTTTGGATGCAAGTATGTATGTATATATAGAATGATTAGGCACATAGGTAGGCAGACAGGTAGAAAGAATGAAAGAATAAATGAATGATTGTATCCTCCTTTATCAGTGGGCCTCAAAAATTAGCAAATTAAAACAAATTACTTTTGCCATATTTTATGAAGCTTTCAAGCATAGTATTAGTTCTATTCACAGGTTGCTGTTAGGGACCTTTTGAAAGTTCTATTTTGAACATACTTTTAGGACGAATCAAAAATTTGAAAACTCCCATTAAAACACACAAAAAAACTGGATAAAATATAGTAAATATCTTGTAAATGGATAATCGAGCTCTCAAGAAAATAAGGGAAATCTTTAGGAGCCAAAAATAAGGAAGTATAAAAACAGCAATAAGCATCTTCCACTCAGTCAACCAGTTTAGTAAGCACAGGGCCTAGCTTTAACAGCATAACAGCAAAGTGTAGACAGGGCACCTTCAAAGGACCACATCTTTCAGTAAAATAGTAGACTAGGAAAAACTCCATCCACCTTCATAAGAGCCTGAGATGTCAAGAAGGCTTTTCTGTTTTAACTTAGTCTCTGGGTGGGGCAGGGAAAAAAGTCTCTTCTGTTCAGTGCACATGCTTTACTGGTTCAATGTAAATGTCATCTCTTATGCCTTCATTTGTGTTTTAGTATTTGAATTAATAGTACGTACAGTGTTCAAACTATTAAAAAAAAAAAAAACATAAACGGTGGTCCTGGTTGGGGTGGGGAACCTGTGGCCTTGGGGCCACATGTGGCCCCTTGACCAAATCCAAACTTCCCAAACAAATCCTTTTAATAAAATCCTTTTGTAAAATTTGGATTCAGTGAAAAGGCCACATTCAAAGATCCAGAAGGCCACATGTGGCCCCGAGGCCACAGGGTCTCCAATTCTTAGAGGTATGCACCCTGAACCCAGCTCACACAGTATTCCCACAGATAAAATCCTGCTGATACATGCTCATAGTGCAAATTACAAAACCCAGAGAAACAATCCAGCATCAGCAGACATGAGATGATTTATAGCAGGATTAGAACCTCAATAGTATTACTGAATAGAGACCATAAAATAAATACACTTAAAATGATTAAGTGTAATAAGATGTGAGGAGACAACAAAACAAATCAGGCAAATTCAAGAGAACAGTAAACAGAGCTCTGGAAATGAAATATAATTCTGGAACTTAAAAACTAAGTAGAAGAATTAAATAGGTGATCTTAAACAACTAAAAAAAATTTAGTAAACTGAAAGATCTAAAAAACTTAGAGTGAAACACAGGAAAATAAAGAAATGGAAAATATCACAAATATTAAGAAATAGATCTCCTAATATATATTTAAATATTTTAATAGATAGTGGCTGAGAATTTTCTAGAGGTGATAAAAGAGATGAATTCACATGTTCAGGAAGCACAGTAAGTCCTGCTCAGGTTAAATAAGTAAAAATCTACATTAAGGCCCATCATGGTGAAGCTACCAAAGGCAGGGAAAACCTAAAAGAAATCGGAAAAAAGAAAAAGTGTTAGTTTAAAATAATAGTAAAAATTATTTGGAGGTTTTTTTTTGTACACATAGTGAAAGATAGAATATAAATATAACTTTCTCTTCATTTACTTTGAAATTCTGAATTTAAATAGTTTTAGAGGGAAAATTATTCATACTGGGATAAATCTATAAAATAATCATATCAGGTATATTTGTGTACCATCTAATAAATCTTAAAATTAGTAGCAATTAGTATAGTCTTAAAATGTCAGTTGGTTCTTTATAAAGTATGGATGGAAACATAATAAAAACTAAGGTCCTGAGCCTGGTTCTTTTAGTATCCCAGGGTCAGGAGGAGAATGGGCTGACTACAGTTCATTCATTCAGTCAGCCTTTATTAAGCACCTGCCATGTGCCAGGCACTCGTCTCAGAACTGGAAATACAGTAGGTAAACAAGACAGATACAGATCTCACTCACTAGGAATATTATATTCAAGTGGGGAAGACAGACAGTATGTAAACAAATACATAATTACAGATAGAAGTAAGTGCTTTGAAGAAAATAAAAATTGAGAATAACGGGAGGTAAGGTAGAGATAAGGCAGCATTTAATAGATGGATCAAGGACGCTCCTTCTGAGAAAGATGTTTGAGATGAGAGCTGAAGAGAAGTAGCAGCCACCTGTGCAATGATCAAGTCTTCCAGCCAGCGGGAAGAGCAAGTGCAAAAGTCCTGAGTCAAGAATGTGTTTGTTACCTTCCCAGAGCAGAGGCCTCTGAGGCAGAAGTGGGTAAAGAGAAGAGTGGTGGAAGATAAGGTCAGAGAGGCAGGCAGAGACCTCTCTGGATGTCTGCACAGTGACTTACGAGGGAGGGAAAGTACTTGCCAGCCAAAACCCCTGTGGCCCACAGGATTGGTTGACATGGGGCATACTAGCTTTCTTGAAGATGGACAATCTTGATCCATGGACATACACAAGCCTATAGTGGACATCCGTTTAAGCATTGATCGTGTGATTGAACTCAAGATGTTTAAAGGTCCTTTGAATATGAAAATTCTGTACTTCCATAAAGTAGGCACTGCTGGAGAGAGCATTTCTAAATGGATTGAACTAATTAAACAGAAGGTATTTGCAAAAAGATACCTGAGCATTCAAAAACTGGAAAGTGAATAATCTCCTGAAAAAGACATCTACAGATCACACAGATTAAATAATGAAATGATGCAGTTAATTCTGTGATGCAGCTAGAAACCAAGATTATACAATGCTTTATGAATGCCCTTGTTTTCTTTGTAAGACTGAATTTTAAATTGTAAAGTAGTATAATACAGAATTTGTAAGAATTTGTCATTTTGAAACTTAACTATACCAAGTGTACTGCCATGAGTCCAGCAGTTTCTTCAGCAGTTGTGAGTTCAGTTCAATGTACATTTATTGAGTACATGCCATGTGCTTAATACCATAAAGTAAACAGAAAGTAATAAGTCACAGTCTTGGTTCCCATAGAGCTTTCAACCTAATAAAGAGAAGAGAAATGTACACAGATCAGTATCATATGAAACAAAGTAATAAATGCTATACACTAGAGGTATAACAGAAGTCTGGGAGCACAGAAGAGGGAATTAACAGGAACAGCTTAGCTTAATTTGAACTGAGCTTTGAAGGATAATAAGTATGATTTTTGTCAAGCAGAAGAATAGGCACAGTGCTTCAAGCTATTGAGAGTAGCGTGGAATGTAGGGCATATTGAGAAATCCTTTACTTTTTTTTCGGATGTCCCAAGGATTTTTTGTGTATTTATGATATAAGCGTTAGTGAAATTAAATCCTGCTTTCAAATAAACAGGTAATATATTAGGTGGTGATGAGTACTGTGAGAAGAAAATGAAACAGTGTGCCTGGGGACCAGGATGGGGCTTGCTGTTTTAGTTAGGGTGGTCAGGAAGGCCTTCCTGGGTTTCATTTGAGCAAAAATCCTGATGGAGGGAAGGAGCGAGCTACCTGGCTATCTGGGGATTGAGCGCTGCAGGCAGAGGAGACAGGACAAACCCCTCGTTACAGCAGGGTGCTAGGGGTAGTCAAAGAACAGCAAAAAGGTCTCTGGCTAGAATGGAATGGAGGGGTAAGATTTATAGGCGATGTAGTCAGCCATGGGCAAGGCATGATACTGAAGGTCATGGTAAGGACTTTGGGTTAACCCTGAGAGGAGCCAACAGAGTTTCAGATAGAGGAGTAATAATAACTGACTGTCCACAATTCCTTTATTGTGAGGAGAATAGACTGTAAGGGCTGAGGGTAGAAGAGGCAGACTAGTTAGGAGGTTATTGCAGCAATTTAGGCAGGAGAATTAGTGAATCATCAATATGGTTACTATATATAGAAGAAGTTAGAACAATAGATTGGAAGGTCCTTGATGCTGTGCTGAGATGATTAGAACCTTCTAACAGGCTATGGGGAGCCATTAATGATTCTGGGGTAGGGCTGGTGGTAGTAAATAACATCAGAGCTAAAATTTAGGAAAAATATTTCACAGCAGTATTTTTTGATAGATTGGGTGAAGGAGAGATTATTCCATAATTATCGTGGTTGGAAATAACTTGCTTTTGCATTTCTTTGAATATCAAGAAAGAAAAAAACAATTTATTAGAAGATATCAAAAGACTGAAACAAGACAAACAAGCTCTTGAAGTAGACTTGGAAAAAATGAAGAAAGAGAGGGACCAAGCCAAAGATCAGATTGCTTATGCCACAGGTAAAACACTGAGCTGAGACGGTTTAACTTCATACTCATGATGGTTCTAATATTGAATTTAAGTAATAGTAATCAAATAGTATAGTCAAAATGCTATTTCTTGAAGTATATTGTGACCTTAGAAATATTTTTAATTAGTTATTAAAAGGTGTATATATTTGATTGGTTTTAACAGGAATAATTGTAAGATTAAAGAATATCAAGGATTATCTTGATTCATTGCATTTCATGTTTAATTGTTCACATAGCTGTCACCCCAGCTAGACTCTAACCTTCCTGAGGGCAAGATCTATCTTTTTTATCCCTGAGCCTGAAACATCGTTGATTCTTAATTATTTGTCAATGAACAAATACCACTGCACTGTGATTTACAGAGAATAACAAAGATAAATATGGCATGGTCCCCACCAGGAAAAACAAAGGGAGTAAGATAAGAATGCAGAAAACTTTAATGTAAGAAAAAAATTACAAACAGGAGGAGACAGGGTGCTAAATAAGGTTTCAGGGAAGGGGGGCAGTGTGAGCTGGGCCTTGCCAGATAGTAAGATTTGAAAGTAAAGGAATAGAAAAAGGCTGCTCCAAGTGTCCCATGACTTAGGATGGCAGAACATGAGGCTAGAAAGGTAGATGAGAAGAGCCCTTATGTGCCAAAGTAAAGATCTTTCCTCTAAGTATCATGAGCTTCAGCGTAAGATATGTGCAAAGAAATTCATTCTTGCCTACTTGTAAAAAAAAATGATATTTGCTTTCCTCATCTATAAAATAGAATAATAACAGTACCCATCATAAAAGTTTGTTGTGGTAAATAAAATAATACATGGTAAGAAGTATTCGTGAATGTTTGCCATTGTTACTTTTTAAAATAATTATAGCCATTCTTCATTTTTATCATCTCTCAAATTCAACATTTTCCCGTGGAAGCAATGTTTGTAATGAAAGTCAACGGGAAAACAATTGATTTATCAAAAATTTCTATGTGGCCAGCCTTGCTACAAGGTTGAGGATTTGGGTTATGAACTCAGTCTCTTGTTTCTTTTGACTAATAGATAAAACTAGACGGTATGTTCTGTGTATCAGTTGTTTTATGCCACTTACTTTTTCATAATGCTTTCATTAGATATTGATTTTCATTTAAAATCTTGTAATTTGGTTTATTTCCATATTTTGAAAAATTACAAACTGAGTTCCTTTATCTTATAGGTGAAAAATTGTATGAAATAAAAATTTTAGAAGAAACACATAAACAAGAAATCTGTCGTCTGCAAAAAAGATTACGGTGGTATGCTGAAAATCAGGAACTTCTGGATAAAGACGCAGTTCGGCTTAAAGAAGCAAATGAAGAAATTGAGAAGCTCAAACTCGAAGTAATAGATCATTTTAGAATGTATTTCTGTAGATGAACCCTGTCGTCCTCAATAACAATTCCACATAACCTTGTGTCATTGCATCATTACTCTAAACTCTATTGATTAAAATAACTTGTTTTGGTTTTGGTGTGCATTTAGATAATAGTCCATTTGAGATTAGACTGAGAATGAATGCAAGCTCCTTATCATGACCTGTCAGGCCCCCATGGGATCTTCACCCTGCCTACTTCATTAGCCTCATCCAATACCCTCTGAGTCACTCTCCTCCAGCCACACCGGAGCGCCTCTGATTCTTGAACCTGAGCTCGAGCCACTTGTTCCCTTGGCCTGGAATACTCTGACCTTGGTTCTTCCTATGCCTCCTTCTCGTTCAAGTCTCAGCTCAAATGTCTATTTCTCAGAAAGACCTTCCCTGACTCCCTTATGTAATGTAGCTGCCAATCCTGCCCCTTCTGGCTCTTTGTTCCTATTCCATCCTTCTCTTTTATTTTCTTCCTAGCACTTGTCAGCCTCTAAAGTTATTTACTTATTGATTTACTTTACTTATTAGCTTATCAGTGCTCTCCCTCCACCAGAGCATAAGCACCCTGAGAGCAGGGACCTAGTTTGTCTTGTTTGTCCTCTTTATCTCCAGCCCTGAGCCAGAACTGGGAAGTGTCTGGAACTTTGGAGGAGCTCAGTCAATGTTTGCTGAGGAATTAATAAATGAATGAACGAACTAACATTATGCTTCCTCTTTGTACTTTTTTGTTATTTTTTTTATTTTTAATTTTTTTATTATGTGTACATAATAGTTATGTATATTTATGGGGTACATGTGATGTTTTGATACAGGTATATAATGTACAATAACCAAATCAGGGTAGTCGGGGTATTCATTTATTTGTTACCTCAAACATTCATCATTTCTTGTTGTTAGGAACATTCCAGTTCCACTCTTTCAGCTATTTTTAAATATACAATCACTTGTTGTTGACTGTAGTCACCCTGTTGTTGTGCTATCAAATGTTAGATCTTGTTCATTTTATCTGACCATATTTTGCACCCATTAACCATCCCACTTTATCTCCCACCTCCCCACTACCCTTCCCAGTCTGTTAACTGTCGTTCTGCTGTCTATCTCCATGAGATCAAGTGTTTGAATTTTTGGCTCCCACATATGAGTGAGAAAATATGAAATTTGCTTTATGTTTTAAATACGCTTCTTAACATGTTATTTGTTTATTGATAGATTGAGAAACTAAAAGCTGAATCTGGGAATCCATCTATTCAGCAGAAAATACGCTTAAAAGATAAAGCAGTTGATGCCAAAAAAATTCAGGACCTGGAGCGACAAGTGTGTGTTAAGAGTAAATTTTCATTAAAGTATTTTATGTACAACACATTTTTGTTTTCAGAGTTCACACAAGATGTAGTCAACCTGGAAATTCTTGTTTTAAAGGAACATTAATAAAAGTAAAAAATATTTTATGTAATCTACAGCTTTATACATAATTTTTAGACTAATTTGCCTCATTTATGAGATGGTAGACCTACTAATGAAAGGTCATTTTGTACCCCAGTTCTATTCGACATCTAGGAAAAAGAAAGCAATATTTTGAAACTCTGGGTATAAGGTTGGGATGATTCCTCTCCTGGCCAAAAATAGGTGAGAAAGAAGTACAAGAAGGGAGATCCTTGAGTTGGGAACACGTTGATAATGTTGGGAAGTGTTAACAGAACACCTCGTAAACTGGACGTTCAGGCTGTCAAAGAGCTGGCCATCATCTCAAACTCTTGCATACTTGAATATTTAAAAATATTCATTTTGTGGTCAGTGTGGCTGGGAGACTTTTACTAAAATGATAAAGTGAAGCTCATTAGAATAAAGATGTTTTCATTGAAATAGTTTTGGGAGGTGGAATTGTAATTAATTTTTCCTTCTGTTATTAAAACTTTCTGTAATGTAGCATTTATATTCATAACTACATACTAAAACAAAATAAGAATTTCCATTTCATAAGGGAGCATGATTCTGTAGTCAAGTCATGATACTTAAACATATGGCTATTATTTCATCACAAATCCAAAACTGTGAGGTCATCACTGGGATGAATATTATCCCAGTTTTATGAGACGAAGGAAAAGTAAGCCAAAAAATAACTTCATTACTTTTACAGGGCCTGTTTTTGTACTAAAAGGTATGACTTAGTAGTTTGGTTCAGGGGCCAAGAAAGGAACAGGACAAAGGTGGTTTGAAAAGCCAGAAATATTCTAAAGTGAGTGTCGTCTAGAATTGCTTAGCTTTTCTTCAGGGTTTAAGTCTAAGATTAGCTGATCTAAGAAAGCATCTGGCATTGTGAGAGAGAAAAAAACCAAAGGAACCATTTTTCCATTAGATAACTTTAAGAGAAATCATGTAGAACTGAACATATGAAAGGAAAAAAATAACGTATGCTTTATTAAGGGCAAAATTAAAACTTCAAATGGTGGTCCATATTGACCAGAAATACACCATTTTATAAAAGTAAACCTCCCTCTTTTATTGACAGTTTTATTAAACATTTATTGGTGTGCGTTTGTTCATGCTTTTTTTATTTAATGGACTATTTCATAGTTTAATTTACAATTAGAGTTAAAAAAAATTTACTTTATATGCCAGTCACACTGGTATCATTGACCAAAGAATAATATTAAAAAGGGAAGTTAAAGAAGATAGAAACAAAATCTATTTTTGCCCAAAAATGTAATATATATTTCAGGATATCAAAATTAGATTGAAAATACTTCTTAAATTTTAAATTGATGCATTCATTAAAAATATGTTCAAATAAATTTTTAAAAATCTAGTTCTTTTTAATATTATGTGGTGTTGTAAATGTATGCATATATTTCCATATACTTACAACTAACTAATATAGCTAGATTTTTAATACCAGATTGGGGGGGGGGCCCCGAGGGGGAGAGAGAGAAAGATAGGGAGGGAGGGAGGTATACAGGGGGCTGAGAGAGCCCAAAGAGATCATTCATCTACCAGGGAGTATATGCTTATTTTAATAAAATAGGCTTTAAAAATTTTCCAAATGAAAAAAAATATTAATATTTGTATCTGGATATTTCCCAATTTATGGGTATATCACTGTCCAAATAGTTTTCCCAAATGAAAATGTTAATATTTACTGTTAACTTTACAAATGATGTGACCCTTAAACACCTAACATGAATAATGTTCAGTCTATAATAGGATTTTGAGCACAAGCAACCTATTTTGCCTTAGGAAATATAATTTTTGAGATGAAATTATAATAAAAGCAAACACTCATCAAGTCTTCACTCTATGTTCGGCACTCACCGAGTACTTACCAAGATCAAAGTCATTTCGCCCTCACTTAATTATATCAACCTCTTGAAACTGATACCATTACCATCTCCATCTTACCCATGAGGCAAAGGGATATAAATTGAGGAGTTGACACAAGGTCCTAAAGCTGGAGGCATAGTCTAACCTAACATGCTCTTAACCACTGCACTAAACTGCCTCTCAGGTGCTATTTTGTTGCATGCCCATAGGCTACAAAACTGTTTCAAAGAATTTAGTCTTTGTATGTATGTTTTTCAAGGATATCTTCACCATAATATTTTTTAAAAAGCAAATATACACGCATAGGTGTATATAATATAATGCTGTAATTTATGTGGACCCTGGTGCATTTCTGTCTTGCAGAAAAATTATATGTCATTTTTTATAGACCAAATGAAAAGTATTCAATCTTTTACAAATACTTCATTAAATGCCATCTAATCTTCCTTGCTTCCTAATGGAAAGAAGTCATTTTAAAATAGATTAAACTTCATTTGGAGGGGTTCTTTTGTGGAGGGTTGGGATGGAGGTGGAGATTGTTGCAGACAAGGGCAGGTGCTTAGGAAGCTGTATATTTATTGCAAGAAATGTGTACATTAATGTGCATTTGATAGATAGTCCAAAGTTATATTTCAAATGAATATAAGAGGATTTCTGTAAATTAACCAGGAGTTAATTAGACATTATACTGTAAGGTTTTTTTAATCAGGTAATCTAGAGGTGTAAAATTTGAAATTTATTTGTGCTTCTATGATTTTGATTCAGTCTGAAGACATGCTATAAACTTTCCTGAAATTTAGACATGACTAATGTAATATAATCTAAGTTTATATGTTAAGCTGATTTTATGTATGTTTGTGACCTTACATATGTTCAAAAATATTTTACTAGGTTAAGGAAATGGAAGGAATTCTAAAGAGAAGATATCCCAATTCTTTACCTGCTTTAATATTGGCTGCATCAGCAGCGGGTGATACAGTGGATAGAAACACAGTGGAATTTATGGAAAAAAGGATAAAAAAGCTAGAAGCTGATCTGGAGGGCAAAGATGAAGAAGCAAAAAAAAGTCTTCGTACCATGGAACAAGAGTTTCAGAAAATGAAAGTAAGTGCAAGGTAGCCCAAGCATTGCTTGGCCAGTGAGAACTTCCTGGTACTCCCTGGTAGATGAATGATCTCTTTGGGCTCTCTCAGCCCCCTGTATACCTACCTACCTACCTACCTCTTCCCCCCCCCGCCCCCCGCCCACCCCGCCGCCATCTAGACTGGGACTCTGTGATGGCTGGGCTGTTTTGCTTTTACTCACCATTGTATTCCATCATTCAGCAAGGTACCTGGCACAAAGTGGACACTCAATAAATATTTTAATTAATCCCTAATTCACAGGATATTGGGAGGATTGAGTGTCAAAGTACATAGAAAGCCCTAGTACCAAGCCTGCAGTATAGCAAACACTCAATATATGCTTATAATTATTGTTAGTATTCCACTGACCAAATAGAGGCACTCAGGCATGAACTCCAACCCGCTATCCTATTTTTATGTATCTAAACTCTACCCACTCCAGTTTGTTCCTTTTTGTAGTCCCCTGCCCCTGCTTACTACCTGCCTCTTGCTCCTACCATTTCTGATTCCCAGTACACACCAAGCATTCAGTCGTCTTTGCATATACTCTTACTGCTTCCAAAATGCTCCTACCTCCACTTAGTCCCAAATTTACACTCATCCCTCAAGACCGAACTTAGATGTGCTGTCTCTGTGCAGTCTTCCCACCTTCCCTCAGGCCCCACCAGACCTTCAGGGCTGCTTCACCTTCTCTGCACCCCCCATGCCATGTTCACAGGCCCATTATCACAGTTATCATAGGACATTGTAACTATTGCTCTGTCGCTCTCCTCACCAGGCTGCAAGCTATTTAAAAGCAAGAACTGGGTCTCTTTATCTCTAGAACCTAACATAGTGACCGGGGAAGTCATAGTGCAATAAATATCCATTAAATGAACAAGCAAATGCTACTGGTGCCTCCCTTCATAGGGGAAATGATTTATTCATTTACTAAATACTAAATGACATAGTAAAGCTCCAACAGACAAATTCCAAGCCATTTTACTCTGTGAGATTAATAAACTGGTCTTAGAAGGTTGAAAATGTGCTGTCTCTCAAAGACCCTCAGTAGCCTCAGTTGCTTTACCTGTTTATCCTTGAAGAGTATGTTTGGCAGTTTGCATAGAGAAGGGTGCATAATAAGAAGTTTGGATTGTGAGGTTTAAATAAATTTGGGGTTTATAAGAACATGTGTAAGTTAATATTTATGAAGCAATATATAAGTTATGAAATCAGATAATATATATCAAGAATATGTAATGTTATGCCCTTCAGAGAGTCACAGAGTAGGACTTTAATACATTTGGCTCACTGAAGGAACACAGAAGGTTGGAAACATCAGAATGTATGAGTGCCTGAATAAAAAGGTCTAGGTAGGACCCCAAAGAATACAGGGTTTCATCAACTCATGAAATGTTTACCAAGGGGTTGGCATTACATGGATTCTTTTCTTTTCAGATTCAGTATGAACAGAGACTGGAGGAGCAGGAGCAGCTACTTGCCTACAAATTGAAGGAAGCACCCCAGAACCAACGTGACAGCTCCTCCAGGGTTAAAACATTAGAGAAGGAACTCAACGACATTAAGGAAGTCCATCAGATCACTGTAAGAAACCTTGCAGCTGAAATAGACATTCTTAAACATCAGAATGCCGAATTAGAACTCAAGAAAAATAATAAAGATGACAAAGATTTTCAGTCTATAGAATTCCAGGTGGAACAGGCACATGCTAAAGCTAAACTGGTAAGACTCAATGAAGAACTGGCTTCAAAAAAGAGAGAAATACAAGACCTTTCAAAAACTGTGGAAAGGCTTCAGAAGGAAAGAAGAATGATGCTGTCTAATCAGAACTCTAAGGGCAGAGAGGATATGTCTGCCAAAAAGGCAAAGAAAGATGTTTTGCACTCAAGTAAAGTAAATGCTAACTCATACCCTGGAACTCTGGACAGCAAGCTTTACCAACCACATACTTTTACTGATTCTCATATTTCAGAGGCTTTACAAGAAAACTACAGATTGAAAAATGAGCTAGAGGGATTAATTTTGGAGAGGGATGAGTTGAAGATGAAATCTGAAGCAGCAGTGAACCAATTTGAAAACTCCATGAAAAGGTAAAATGCTATATTATTAATAAATATATGGGGAAATAAAAAGATAAAAATTATAAAATGTATTTCCTCCAGATAATTAGTTTGACTGTGAACTGAATTCCTAAGTGAATTTTAAGAAATTATGGCACATTGCTGAGCATAGATCTGTTTCAGAGTAGGGTCCTCTATTTGCAAGAGTCCCAAATTTTTTTTTTTTTATTTTTTATTTTTTTTATAAAACCTTAAAAAATTTATTTCCCCCAAATTTGACCCAGTTCAGATACAAAACTATTGCTAAAATACTAGAAGTCGCTCATCATGTCCTTGGTTTTAATTCACGTATTTCTTTGACTACTGAAATCTAGTCCTACAACAAAACACAACATTCCTTACCAATGGCACCTAAACGAGTCGAACCCAAGTCACTGTTTCTTTCATACCCACATCTGTCTACCACAAGCTTTTCCTGGACACACTCGGGCCCTGGAGAATCCCCACATTCGTTTTAATAAACCCACTCCTTCCTCTTCACCCACTTCCAACTCGCACGCTTCTCTGGATTCACCCGGCCTCTCCCCCACTTTCCGAACCCCAAGAGTCCCAAATTTTGATGACCCTGAACCTCTAAGTGAAACCAAACCAGGTCCTCAAGCTCACCAGTCTTGTCTTTCTGCATGTACCCAAATGGTTCTAATAAGCTGATTCATTGGACCCTTTTTAGAAAGGAATATCATCATTTGTAGTTGCTGTAGGCAATTGCTGTTAGAAAACTATTATTAAAACTCGTCCAAGAAGAAAAGGTCCTCTTTCAAAAATAACTCTTCAAACTGACCTTGTGATCACATCCATTCATGCCTCAAGGAACTTTTATACTCATCCCTTTCCTCCTCAGGATCTCCAGCTATTATTGCTATCTGCTGTCTCTTTCCTCTGAGTCTTGACATCCTCAGATCTTTTTTTCACCTGATCAAACCAAGTTCCAGTCTTCTTTCTGTCTTAGAGTGCCAGTTTTTCACAGGAAACCTCTTCTTTTATTTCTGTCTCACTTCCTCTTTAATATGACTCTCATCATCACCACTTTGAAAGCTGGTCTCTTAATAAGGACCCTTCCCAGTCCCGTGGCATTTTCTCCCTCCTCATTGTCCTTGACAATGTTGACCACACTGGCTTTCCTGAAATGGTTTCCTCCCTTAACCTCCATGACATGGCAGCTCTGACTAAAACTCCTTTTGTTTCTTTTGCTGACTTCCGATTTCTCCTCCTTCTCACTCCCTAAAAATCTGGCTTTCTACCAGTGTTCATTTCTTAGCTTCCTGTTTATTCTCTGTTCTTTCCCCGTTGCTAAACTCATCCATTCTTATAGCTTCTATGAACCATGAGTCCTAGGTTTACTTTTAAAGGCTTGTTCTCTTCCCAGAGTTCAGCAGTTAAACCTTCGCCTATTTATTGGATTACCTCTCTTGGAATCAACAATACCTCAAGTTCTCTCTCTTTTTTACCCATAAACTAGTTTCCCTCCCAAGTTCCCCAGCCCTGTCTATGACCTCATGTATTTCAGTTGCCAGGCCCAGCTTTGTACCTCCTTTATTCCTTGGGTTCACAGCCTACAGGGTGCTTCCTTATAAATATTTCTCATTTTGCTTTTTTCCTTACTACATATGTTAGTCATTGCAGCCTACCTGGTGTACCATAGTTTTCCCACTCCAATCTCCCTTTTGTTTCTACTTCCCCCAGTCATCTTGTATAAAAACCGTTAATATTCTTTAAATACTCCTGTATCTGAGTCACTCTACCTTCCAGTAACTCCCAACTTCCTTAAATATCAAGACTGAAGACTGCATTTCTCTGCCTGGCATCTCAAGTCCCATCACCATTTCTAATACTAGTCGACATTACTTAATCTGCCAAATTTCTTCATACCTTTGGCTCATTTGTGTTTTAAGTCCTACCTCCTCCACAAAGCATTTCTTGAAGCTTTCCAGGAAAGTGCCTGCTCCCATCCCCAACACCTACAGAATTTATAATATGTACCAAGAAAGCTTTAATCATAAACAGCTTTATAGGTCCTTGAGAACTGATGTAAGATTATGCTGCCTTTGTATCCTAACTGCAACCTGGTATGGGAGCAGAATGAGCGTGGGAAGCACCCAACAAATGCTTATTGATTAATTGGCAGCCACGGCAGTGATTGGAACTTTGTTTCTTTAGTCCTGAATATGACTAGTAGTATGAAGCTATTTGGGGAGAATCACATTTTTTTCCTAGAAATAATTTAAAGTTCAAGTTCGTCCTATAATTATATTTTCCTATATGTAATTTAAAATTTTCTAGTATTATCAGTCTGTTTCTCAGATAGCTCTAGGCCTGAGAAGCAAACTTTCCCAATCCCAGATTTAGGCTTTTACTATAATTCAGATATGTCATGGGTGCTTTAGGTTTTTATGCTTTTCCTAGGACCCTAATCACACTGTTTCCATGGAGAAAATTTATACAGTGAAATAAGCAACTGACAAATTTGTGTATTGTTTGAGATATGCCATATTAATATGTATCAACAGTGATTTATGAAAATATCTTCTCTGAATAAAATCCTGTCATTTTTGAATAGTCCTTCCAATAAGAGAAATATCTATCTGTAGGAAATGTATCAAATCTTTATTCATAACTTTACCATTTACTAAACTGCCTCTGAATTCATGAATTTTATCTCAGAGACAAATGAATAGTCTTTCACACTTAGAATCCAAATTAATTACAGATTACTCTTATGTCCTGAGAATCACCGTAAAGATCATTTTATTCTCACAACATGCAACTAGCGCTGGAGTCATATGCATGGATCAAAATAGGGATGAATGCTGCCTAGACACAAAGCATTGGTGGTTCTAAAGGGAGTAGCTATGATTACCCAGATAAACTGAGACTTTTTTGCCCAGATTCTTATCTTAAAAGATGAAATGTCAAGCACAATGCTGTAAATTCAAACAGATATTCTGGAACCTTAGATTCCCTCAGAAAGTGTAGCCATAGGAGATGGACTTCAAGGTCCAGGCCTTCCACTCTATCTCTGCTGGGCTTGAACCCCAGCTTTACAACTTACTGATGTGGGACCCTGGATGTATTAATATCACTCTTTTGTCAACTCAGGTTTGCCCATATAAAATTCAGTAAATAATAGCTCATGGATTGGTTGTGAGAACTCATAGGCAATAATGTATAAAGCACGTAACATGATGCAGTTAATATTGATGTCCTCTCTCCGTTTGCATCTAATGTCCAGGCTTCTTACACTGTTTTTGTGCTAACCCTAAGGGGTTGAAGAGCCACTTTTATATGTGGTTTTCTTTCATTTGCTCTGCAGGGTCAAGGAAGATACTGCAGCACACATTGCATCCCTCAAAGCATTTCATCAGAGAGAAGTGGAGAAACTCCTTTGCCAAAATGCAGTAGAAAATTCTTCTTCCAAAATAGCTGAACTGAATCGTAAAATAGCAACTCAAGAGGTAGATAACAAATCTGTTTTGATCTTTGATTTTAATGAGTTTTTTTTTTTTCAGGACTTTGAACATTAATTTGGAAATGTTTTTAACTTTTTCATGTTGGTGATAGAAATGGGAAATTATTGGCTTGTTTTTTTTTAATAGAAGGTACCATTACCATATATTTAACTTTTCCACTTTAAAACTATATCATGTAAATAAGTGTTTTTACAGTTTTTTCCCTACACTTCTCAAATCTTCCCCTAAATCCGTTATAACAAATGTCTGAAGTATATATCTAATGTGGTTAGGACCTTCATACTCATCTCTTTTTACCCCAAGTCCCAACTGACAAGTAATTCTCCCCAGGCATTCTTCCTGCCCATTACCTTTCATTCATTGAAAAAGTAATGATTCGGGTCTATAGACAGGCACTGGGAATAAAGTAATGAGCCAAGATACATAGCTCTAGCCCTTATGAAGCATAGTCTTCTAAGAATTATGATGGAGAATGCTGACAGCTTATCAGCATTTCCTCAAATAAATGTGTCTTCCTTCTTGAATAATAGGTATATCCTACTTGGAATATCTGGACATCTGCTGTGTGGCCCGTCTTCTGTGGTGTTAATAGGTTGAAAAAACAGCATTAAAATAGCACTTTTATCTGCAACTTATTTTCAAATGGTATATCCAAGGAAAAAAAAGTGCCAAAATGTTAGCAGTTGATGAATCAAGTTGAAGAATATATGGATGTTTATTGTACTCTTCATCTTTTCTGTAGGTTTTAATTTTAAAAAAGCTTGGGGGAAAAACTTCAAGAAGTAATTATCTCACCACCATCTCTCCCACCTGTAATTACTTAATACCATCTTAATTAGAAACAAATCCTTCAATGCTTGAGCCAATAGATACCCCATTTACCCTGATTTGATTATGCATTGTATGCCTGTATCAAAACATCACATGTACCCCATAAATATATAAAACTATTATGTATCCATACTAAATTTTTTTTAAAAATCCCTCAGTTGAGGAAGTTTGAATATACACTATTAGATACTAAGAAATTATAATTTTATGTGTAAAATGGTATTATGGTTTTGTGAGAAATGCCCATATAAAGATATGCATATTGAAGTATTTAAGGGGTAAAATATAATGAACTGTAACAATTTCAAATTGCTCAGAAAAATGTTAATACTTCAATGAAAAATATTCGAAGTGCTTTTCAAAAGTAACAGCTCCTACAGCTTTACAGATAATCTGTCTAGCTTTCTCTCTCATAGGAATAGGGTGTCAGAGGGCAATTGTAAGCATTTGTATCAAGTGATTTTGTAATAAGAAATAGTCTAGGAGAGGTGGGGAAAGTAGTGTCATAATTTTATTTTCCCAGAATTATAAATGTAATACTGTAAAATTCTGAGTTAAATGGAAGTCAGTATAGTCTGATCTTTAAAACAGTAGATGTACAGCATTAGAGATGAATTTTCCCCAAGTTCTCACAGTTTCTTGATGGAAATATCTGCTTATGTATTTCAATTTCTTTCTCTAAAACTATGAGACTGACATTTCACAGACATTATGAGGCTTGTGTTATAAAGATAATATTATCTACTTTTTCCCAAATGCCCAGACTTTATAGAGGTTTATCTTAAAAGGAATTTTCCAGTCTCGAGTTGGCCTCCTTATATTTTCCAAATAGTATTCTAGGAGGAGCTTTACTAATTTAGCACTTCTGACAATTTCCCAGGTTCTTATAAAACATTTCCAAAGTCAAGTTAATGAGCTGCAACGTAAACAAGCGTCTCTTGAACTTTCTGAAGTTCGAGAAGAAATCCTACAGAAACAGGTAAGAAATAACCAAAATATTGTGCTAAAATAAGCTTTTCTTAAGCATTTCAATCATATTCACATATCTGTATAAATTTAACTTAAGTGTACATAACCTGAAAGTATCACATCATGAAAATACTAGTAACTTGCTTACGTAAAGTCTGCTTTCACCAGATGAAGTTAAATATTAAGTCATTAAGTTGTTTCCTTTGCTGTTGAGATTTTTGTGAGCAGCAGGGAAAATGGGATGAGAAATGTTTGATTTTTTGTTTTTTTTGTGGGTTTTTTTTGAGATAATATTGAATAGTTAAGGCCATTTCTGTGTTAAGTACTATCAGGGAAGAAAAATAATTTCTCAACCCTTAGGAGTTCTTAGTTAGGTTCAACCTCATAACAAATAAGAGAAAAACAAGTTTATTAACATACATAGCATACAACACAGGAGAAATCTCAACACAAGGTAACTCAAAGTGGTACCTTAGAACTTTCTGAGTGGGTAGCTGTGGAGAGATTTGGGTTAGAGGTCACAAGATAAGAGATTGGCAAAGGGAGAGAAAAACATACATGGAACAAGTAGAAAAGAACAAATTTAAGTACATTGTTCCATGTCTTATTGAATCCTTGTCTTAGTCCTGAGAATAAGTTGGTTTGGTTAAATAGTTGTCTCATTTCAGGAGTTGTTGGAGGCGGGCTCCCATCAGAGTTAGGCCTCTATATGGTGATTTAACAAGAGGCATTTCTATAGAAACAAAAGAACAACAAAGGCTAATGGTTGGAGTAGTCTATACACTAGTTTCCTAGTCTGGAGGGCAGCCAGTCAAGATTTCTGGATGCTGGGCTCAAAACATCTTTTACAGTTTGGCCCAATTGCAACAGGCACAAAGGTTGTCCATACATGAGCTGTTGTGGTGATTCTCTGCAGTTTGTATCAAGTCATTCAGCTTCAGAGCTTGTTAGGGTTTCACGAAAAGGGCAGTTTGAATATTTAGTGATTGCGAGCCAGAAGGGTGGGAGAAAAATTGAAAATACTGGTTTGGAGAATTATAGCCAGATATTGGAAAAAACTAGAATAATGTCAGATTACAGGTAAATAATAAAACCTCAGATAATGAACAGAGCTGGGAATGATATCCACAAAGATATGTTATAGTTTTCTGAGACACAGTTTTTTTCTCTAGTCACTCCCATTTCTATCAAAGATAATCACAATAAGATCAATTTGTTTGCAAAACTAAGTCTGGCCTCATTAAAATGGGCTTGATTATTTACATAAGTGCAGCAAGAATACTGATCGATTGTATAGGCCCTTTTGTAAAGCCTGCTTTACTGGAACTTTTGATAAGGAATCTCAGATTGGACCTTTAAAAGCCTCTCCAGACTAGGAAGACAAGGCAACAACTCGGTATCAGATTTTGCCTGATATACCTATAGATTCAGGTGAATTCCTCTCTTTTCCAAAGGTCCACAAACTATCCTGAGGTTCTTGGGCTTGCCAGGCAGTGACATTCCTTACTAACCTAAAAGGGAACCAGGTATACGAGGTATCGAGCCAGTTTTTTCCCAAGAGGCTTTATTGGCCTCATAAAGTCAACATTAGTTTTTTAAATCTGTCTGGTCATATCTGATTCTGTACACATTCTCAAATATTACATTCTAGTCAAAGCCTTCGTAATATAACCAGTGTTTCCAGTTGTGTCCTGTTACAAAGAGAACAGATTCTTATTGACATTATGCAAATAACTATATTGGTATGAAAATGAGAATACTCATTAAGTTTCTGGAAGGATAAGTAGTCAGAAGAAGATAAATGTTTCAATTCTGTTTACAAAAATATAATTTACCAAATTGCTGAAAGATGATGTAGATTAAAAGAAAAAGTTTCCTTAATAATGAACTAGCAATGTTTCAAACAAAAAGGACATAAGGATTTTTCAGTTTATTCAGTCCCATGTAATTCTTATTCTGCTTGATGTTGGATTAGCAGTTTTATGAGCCACTTTCTTCATTAGAGTTTTAGAAATTCTTACCCAGCCCAATGGTATGATCTTACCAGAAACCTGTACTTGTCAGAAGTTCTTTCCATAAATCTCCTTAAAGATGATACAGTTGTTTGCAAAAGCTTTCAGGAAAGTACCAGAGCAAAACAATTAACTATCTGTGGAAGACAAAAGACTTAAAAATATCCATAACTAAACATGAGAGTTCATTATAATGCAATTGACATGGAAATTTATTTCTATAATATATAACATTTTAAGATAACTGGAATTATTACTGATATCATACAAAAACATACCAGATTTCTAAGAATTTTCTACAACTTCTGGAACATTTAATAACATATCCATACAAATATACCTCAAAGAAGATTAAACATCTTTATTTCACAATGATTCCCATATAATTTAACATATCAAATAAGCCTAATTAGTTAAAAAAAAAAAAAAAGATGTTTGAGATATTCCAGGGGCCCTCTGGAACATTCCAAAGTTAGTTTGAGGTGAAAAACTTAATTTAGAATTTGATTTTGGGAAGTTGTCAAAAATGTCAAAAAGTTTAAAACATTCAATTAAGTAGATTCACAGGTCACTGTGAAACAATAGTTATCTGAAGTGACAATTAAAAGATTGTAAAGGCAAATACAGAAAGTTACATAGTGAGAAGATTCAATTTTCCTAAGTAATCAAAGACCTGATAGACCACGTAAAACACAAAATCTTTGTTTTCTAAGCAGATTACTTAAAGAAAATCTTTCACAATCTCTTATCAAGAGCAGGCCCAGTGCTCCAAGAAAGCTTTGCTGTTTTAATAGAGAAAACCAGGTTCTAGTTTTGTATTACTGTACTTTTGATATGAGGTCTCATTTTTAAAAACCCTTTAATAAATTTATGCAGTTTTAGCCAGCTTGGGTACCCAAGATAAGCATTCATTCTCTTTCCCTACCAACTTTCAGTCTCCTTTTTCATTTAAAACAACCTGTCATTCTACTTTAGTATGGAATTGCTCCTTTTCCTGTAACAAAAACTCATCGTCTTACCGCATAGCTTTCCTTATCAAAAATACATCTTATTTTCCATGTATATTTTGTACAGAGTTGTTTCTCTTATCATTTCTAGTAGTTTTAATTATATACATTAGAATTTTTAATCCTTAGTAACTTTAATTTCTTGTGAAAACTACCGACTACCCAATTATGACCTGTCAATATACCAACATTGTGTAGATTGACACCATTTTATAATTTCTAGAAGCATTTTTTTATAGTTTAATGTGGCAAGAAGAACAAAGACCCAAACATCTTTTGTTTCCCTGTAAAAATTAAGAATCCAAAGTAGATAGACTTATATTCAACAATTAATGTTTCAGTATATTTGGAAACGATCTAGATATTCAGTGATGTCTGTTATTCAACTTAGCAAAACCCTAAGGAGGTAAGTTACCAAAGAGATTTGGGAAACTTTTTTTTGCAAACATATAAAACATAAATCATTGAAAATTTCATTTATAAACTTTTATCCCACTAATAGGTACTTAATTCACTTGTTCTTAATTTTTCTTGGAGTGACATGAAAATTTCATGAGCCATTAAACAGCCACCATCTTATTTTCCTATTAACTATTTTTACAGCACGTGTATGTTAGGTAGGTATCACGAAAGCAAGAACCTAAAAGTTAAATATATGTTTTTCTTTTCTTTTACTACTGTGCTTTATACACATAGAATAATGGATACTGCACTTGTACTTGCACTTTTGATCTTAGGTTGAACTTCTAATTGTATAATCAATCTTAAACATCTAACAGAAATAACAAACTTGACTAGTAAACCCAGGTAGAATAAAAGGTGTGTGTATGCATTATATTTAATGTTGACAACTCTAAAGACATGCCTGTTTTTATTAAACTAATCTTACGTACCAAAGATTTACCCGAGTCACATGAACTTGAAAAGTATTTGGGCTAGTTTCTATGCTTTTGGGTTTTAGGAATTCTTAATTTATGTAAGTGCTTCTTTTTCTTTAAGCCAATTAAATAGATCTCTTTCACAAATTACTTTTGGCAGTACCATCCAAAGGTAGAAACTTGTACATAAACAGATGCAAACAGAGGTCCTGTAGCATTCATTTTAAAATTTTAGCCATCAGATAGGTACAATAACATAAAACTTACTAGTTTATAAAAACAGTTGGATGCAAATTGCACTTTTGTCAGATGGAATAACTTAAGTCAGCCATCTGAGCAGGTAACCCTTATCAATATTTGTGGAAAAGGCAAAGTTTTTCATTTGCCCTTTGTCAGCAATCTTATGGAGGCTGTGGACTAAATTTTGGGTAAAGCAGTTTGGGGTTTTGGGGTTTGTTTTTTTTTAAGCCTCTTCTCCTTCCTCCCATTTTTTCTTTAGTCTGAAATGGTTACAGTTGTTGTTTTGGTTAACTCCTTTGATGTTTGCATTTCAAAGATGTGGTAAGGTTTACATCTCCACAGGACTGAGAAAGGATGTAAGTTTTCTCCAAGGAGTTTTAGGGCACATTTGCCTATTATGAGAGATCTAGGCTTTTAAGTTTTTCTTTTCCTAAAGCATAGGACAGCTTAAGGAATTTTTTGCAGTGGGAGCCCAAATATGGAAAGGCCTGGAGCTGATGGAGTTTGATTATAGAGCCCCGGGAAGTAGAAGGTACAGCAAAGCTGGCCTGGCTGTGAGTTCCCCGAGTCAATTTATTGCCTGGTTGTCAGCATGTACAAAAGTAACCATTCCCTGGGCCTGGAGATCAGGCTGGAGTGCTTTTTGTAAATCTTGCTGGGAAAGGGGAGTTAAAGCAAGCAGCGGGGCATATACAGGATTTCCTGGAGAAACTGAAAGAGTTTTAGGACTTAAGGAATTTGTTCAAATGTTGAGACTGGATTTTGAGGAAGGGGGTTTAAGCCAGGGGCCCAAAGATCCAAAAGATTTGCTGGAGGGTCAGAGTCAGGGAGATGAAGGTAAAGAAGACTATAGCTGGGTGAGGAAAAGTTTATAGCAGGTACAGATTTTAACTTTGGTCTTTGTTTTGGGTGGTCTTTTTTTTTTAATCTTATCAATGGAGTCTCTAAGGTTAGTCTTGACACTCTTTTGCGTCCTCTTTTAAGTCTTATCATAAGCTCCAGTAGGACATTTGCTTGGGGATAAGAGCTCTTAAAAAAAAAAAAAAATCCTTTTTAGATATAAAAGTCCAAATCTTTGAAGATTTACTCATTTTAATGTGACTCTAGACCAGTAAGCCTTTTGTTGCTTAAGCATGGAAGTGCAAGGCTTCCTTACAAAGGCTACAAAAGATGAAGTCCCCCTCAAGATCCAAAGTTTCTCCCAAAGATGGCCTAAGAAAGCAGAGACCTTCATTGCTATTGAGGCAGTAAGAATAGTGTTTATGAAAATGATCTTTCAAGTCTCCCACGGAATGTGAAACACCTCCAGTCACAAACCTGCTAATGTGCAACACCAGGCATGTACTACCAGGATGGACTTACCCAGCACTAACTAAGCAATGAAGTTTGAGATGCCAAAGTCCCCTTAAGACAGCTCCCCTGAGAGCTGGCACAGTCAGACAAAGGGAATACTGCTTGTCACTTGGTTCCCACCCTATTCAACTAGCCACCTTATACAAGTTGACACTTGTGCCCTCCAGCTGGCAGAGACCAGAGATTGTTCTCACTGGTCCCAAAAGCCAAGCGCTCAGGACATAAGATGAAAGAAGAACCTCATTTTTTTTTCTTATTGGGCACCCACAGCAAAGTTTGTCTAAACATACATGTCTGATGAGAACTGAAGTCACCAGTCTGTGAGGCTGGCAACAACAGGCTTATAAGACCTACATCTTTCCTACCCTATGATTCTCTGTCTTATGACAAATGATGCAAAAGACAAGGGAAAACAATGACTATCTCTGGGAAGCTAAAGATCAATAACCAAGAAGTACCCAAAACCAAATCCACAAGAGTCACAATTCAAAGAATTTTTTCCAAATTTTTATCTCCTGCCAATCTGAATTTGGAAAGAAAAGGACAAGGAAAAATTTTACCTTCCTCTCTTGACTGGATACTGCAAGTGGGTATCTAAGAGAGTTGATTTTGGTAAGAATTCTTACCTTTTACCGGCTTCTATCAGTTTTCCTAGGATCCCATCTTCAGGCTCTGGAGTGAGTGGGGTGTCCCAGAAAGTCCCATCTGGGTTGCCAGAAACTGTTGAGAAGGAAAACAAATTTTTTTTCTCAACCCTCATGAGTTCTTATTTGGGATGGGCTGCTGTAACAAAAGACAGATTAATGAGAAAAACAGGTGTATTAATCCATGCTGCACACATCACCCAGGAGAAACCTCAGTGCAGAGTAACTCAAAGCAGTGGCTTAGAATGCTGGCTTACATAACATCTTCAACAAAGAACGATAAATTTGTAGATAAATGACAGGACAAAGGAAGGCAGTTTTAGGCTTCAAAAGTGGGAAACTGGGTAAGTAAATATCTGCGAGGAAACTAACGGAGTAAGGTTTGTTTGCAGATTACTCTGGTACCATCTCTGGGCCGATAAAAATCTGGAGTTGTCTCCAGTAAAGGATAATTTACATCCTGCCGTCAGGTAGGAAACAGGGAAGATAGAGCTTTTCCTCCATTTGCTGTTCCTTAACTGCCTTTAGCTCAAAAATAATTTTTATGTCAAGGAAGCATATTTTGGGGCAAAATATTCCTATTTCCCTTAGTACTAATACTACTTAATTTGATTATTAAGAAACAGGGCAAGGCACAGTGGCTCATGCTCGTAATCCTAGCACTCTGGGAGACTGAAGCAGGAGGCTAGCTTGAGGTCAGGAGTTCGAGACCAGCCTGAGCAAGAACAAGACCCCGTCTCTACAAAAAATAGAAAAGTTAGCCAGGTATGGTAGCTGCACACCTGTCGTCCCAGCTACGCAGGACACTGAGGCAGGAGGATCACTTGAGCCCAAGAGTTTGAGGTTGCAGTGAGCTATGATGATGCCACTTCACTCTACCCAGGCAACAGGCAAGACCCTGTCTCAAAAAAGAAATGGGTCTTACAACCATGACAGTTATGCTAGATCACCAAAAACAATTATCATTACAGGAGGTAGATCTTTCTGGAATCCCACTATTTTTATTATTTCTAGAATCCTTTTGATTCTGGAAAGTATGAAAAACCAGTACAGCTCAGCTTATTTATTTCCCTTCTCCCAGAAATCACAGTCCTACAATCCTGTTACCCAGTGTCCAAAAATAGTTTTTTCGTATATTTTTGTCTTGTTCTCTAATTGTTTAAAAAATGAAGGGTAAATCCATCCCTTTTATTCCACATGGCCACAAGTGAGAGCACATTATGCATTTTAAATCAAGATGAATTCTATTACATTTTTTGATTGCTTGTTTTTAAAATAATTTTTTAGAACCATAAGAAAACTGAGTAATGATTTAGAAGTTTTCAACATAGTTAAATACCCTCAACGTCATTAGAAAGTAAACCATCTCCCACTTAGCTGGTTAATCATGGAAATCTGAAAGGATTTTTCTGTACTCTGCATTTTGTTCTATGCCTTCGTTACCTAAAATGTTTTCAAACCATAGCTCTTTAAAATCTTATCTGCTACAATGGGGTGAAAATCTTAAGCATCTAGTATATTAAGTTGACGCTCACTCAGGCATGTATTCCTCAAATCTTATTTTTTAGTACTCTAATAAAGTTAATCTTTCATGTTTTAGCATTCATCATAGGTTTTTAATGTTGTTATTCCCACTTCTATTAATAGTTGATTGCAAAAAATCTTTGTTTCCTAACACCCTGAAATTGTACAGGACTTAAATCTTTATTCATATTCCTTAGAGACAGCTGAGAGGGTTACTGCTATTGCTTATTATTTTCATGTTTTGCAGTTGGTATATACATTTTACTGGTCATAGATTTTTCATTAATGGGGTTTTATTTCATTTTCAATCTGTATAAATATTTTATAAAAGTGTTAGAAACCACTTAAGGCTGACCTATAACATAAGCCCAGGGACTATCGTGGCCCAATCCTAAAAATTACCAAAATTTTTATTGTAACTTATCTCAAATATTCTATAACCAGCTGCTGTTATTTTATAAGGGAATAGGGGAATGAACATGGGGTTTATGATCTAAGTTTAAATTCTTGGCTTGCCACTAACTGGCAGGGTTTAAGTAAACATTTAGAGTCATGAAATGACATAGGCCACAGCCTAAGCCTCCCAATCAATTTTAATTATATTTTTCAAGGTGCATTTAGGGAGATACAAACAAAAGGAAATTTTCTCTTAGTCTACAACCATATTTCTAAATTTATGCAATTTACATTAAATGTTTATATTTAATCATTGAAAGACGAATACATTAATTAATTCATGAGTAATTGTTAAACGTCTACTCTCTTTTGTGCACAGCTCTAGGTGCTAGAAATACTGAGAAGTAGCACACAAAATTCTTTGCTTTTGTGGAGCTTACATTTTATTTGAGGGAGTCGGACAATAAATATAAGATTTAATAAATGAGGCAACATCTGTGAAGTGTTTAGCATAGTGCCCAGCACATAATGATGCCACGACTCACTGCCACTTGTCCTTTAAGACTTGATTCAAACACAGCTGCCTTAGGAATCTCACGGCCCACCTCCTCAGGTCAGATGTTCTCATTTATCGTCTCACTGCCTCTCGGCCATCTCTCCAGAGCACACCGCATTAGAATTCTCCTTCACTTGACTACTACTTTCACGAGACCAGAACTTCCTAGCTGGTGTGCCAGGAACAGGTCACTGGTGTATTACAAGATAGCAATGGCTGGAAATGTTGTATAATGACAAAAAGCTCAAAATCATTTCTCAGCCACATTAAAAAAAGTTTATAGAAATTGAAATATTTGACCATTCTGTATATGAGGGATATTTTTATTATTATTGTTATTAGGTAATGGGTGTTTCCATATTAAACATGGTTGAATTTGTTAATTTTATCCATTTTCATTTGCTTGTTTTTTGCCTTTTGATGTTAACAATTTAGCAAACTCTGATTCCTGATGGAATTTCTTTTCGTTATATGGTATAAAGAAAATGCAATTAATTTTTTCACCAAACCCGATATAAAGGTCCCTCAAATCCCCTCCAAAAGATACATATTAACTGAACTCTTTCTGTGCATTGGGTAGTATATTGGGTTGGGTGCCTTAAATGTATTTTTTTTAATCCTTAAAATAATCACCTTATTAAATACCTTGTAGCAAATCTGAGTGCATTAAAGAAAGTGCCCAACTTTATTTTAATGAACCCCATAACCAGACTGCTGGCATACATGGGAGGGAACAGGTAAGTGGTTCATTCATTTGGAACCCCTAGAATGTGAGGTCAACTCAGAGCTAGGATGCATCATTACTTAGCACTGAAAGCTGTTAATTACTCTAACAATCTAAGATGCCTCTAATCTAGAGAAATTTTATACAGATAATCTTGATTTTTAGGATTACCTGTTAAATAATTATTTCCTTGTGATCATAGTTTTTCATTCACTTCATACTTCAATTTTAGATTACAAAACTCTTAGAAGAATTGAAAAAAGCCAAGGAAAACCATACTCCAGAGATGAAACATTTCATGGGACTAGAAAAGAAAATTGAACAGATGGAAATGAGACATGAGCAAAGAGAACAGGAACTTAAACAGGTACAGTAGTAAATCACATTTATATATTTGTATAATTTAACTTCTGAGTGCCTTTAATTTGCTATAGTTTTGTCATCCCTAACAAAAGTTACTTCTTAAAGTGTTTCCATTGTATTTTGATCTTGTTAAAAATAAATGTATAGCTTTTAAGAGAAAATAAGTCTTTAAATCTCAAATACTTGAAGATTGGTTTTAGATCTAGAAAAGATGAAGAAATTTTTGTCATATTCTTTATTATTGATGGGTACCTAAAAAGTTGTACATCTTACTCTGGCAACAGAGCTTTGGGAATAATGTTTCAGTCATTTCAATATGTATTTGTAAGAAATTTATATTAAAATGTCATCTTATACCTAGCGCTAATATTATACTTAATTACAAACAGATTAATTAATACAAATTAAAAAGTACATGTAAGGACATGATGTGCTTTTAGGCACTTGCCTTGGTGCTGAAGCTTGGGCTGCCATAACAAAATATAGATTGGGTGGCTAAAACAACAGAAGTTTTCTCATAATTCTGGAGGCCAGAAGTCCAAGATCAAAAGTTCTGGTCAGTTTGATTTCTGGTGAGGGCTTTCTTCCTGGCTTGCAGATGGCCACGTTCTAATTCTCACACAGCCTTTCCTCAGTGCATGTGCTTAGAGCAGGGGGAGCGAGGGGCGAGAGATCTCTCTGGTGTCTCTTCTTATGAAGATACTAATCCTATCAGATCAGGGCCCCACCCTTATGCCCTCATGACCTCATTTAGCCTTAATTATTTCCTTACTCCACATACAGCCATACCAAGGGTTAGGGCTTCAACACATGAATGGGGGGTGGGGGGTCCACAAACATTCAGTCCATGACAAACAGTTGAATTTATATACTCTCTAAAGACAGAAAATACTACAGACATGCAGACCTTTATGGTTGACCCGAGTTCCCCAACGAAGCTCCAGGATTCCTATTCAGTATTGTCTCACTTTAGCTCTTTGAGATTATATGTTCTTTACCCCCACTACTAACTGTAACAGCATTGTGGAATTTTTATGTCTGCAGATAATACAGCAAACACAACAAGTAGTCGAAACCGAGCAAAACAAAGAAATTGAGAAATGGAAAAGACTCGCACAGTTAAAGAATCGCGAGGTGGACAAGTTTCGCACAGAATTAGACTCGATATTAGATGTTCTACGAGAGCTGCACCGGCAGGGGGTGGTTGTGCCAGTTGCTTTTGCGGATGAACTGAATGCACCAGAGTACTAGAAACTCGGATTTCATATGACGTCATCGAAAGGCCTCAAGATGGGATTGTGCTACTGTGAAAAGAGCAGTTTTTGAAAAACAGGTGTTCCAGGATGTTGCTGGAAAGCAAACACCAACATTTCAAAATAAACCAACAGTTCCTTAACCAATAAGGAAAAAAGGCCTCATGGTATATTTTACTGAAAATCATCAACCAGTCACATTTTAAATGATTTATGGACAGGTTCCTTTGTGTGAGATGATTATAACTAGTAAGATTTACCGTATAAGGTCTCACTTTATGCTAGAAGTAGAAAGAAAATTGCACGTACTCTGCCACCTTATGTATTGACCAAGTGTGTATTCTTAATCTGCTTTGTGACAAACACAGCTTCTCCTTCTCATGGAAACGGTAGAGGAAAGTGAGCACCGTGCTGTAGACAGTGGCGCTGTCAGTGAGGAGTGCTTCCTCAGTAATTTAGGTGAGAATTGTAACTTCCTGTACAAGTGAACAGTGAAGTCTCCTGTGTTCGCCCTGTTTTCTGCTCCTGCCTCTAGGTGGCTCATTTTTATACCTGATATAAGATGAAAAATATGTTTTATAAGTAATAGGGGAATTTGATTTATCCAGTTTTAATCTTTTAAACTGCATCTCTTAAATCCCAATCCTACTTTTTTGTAAGTTTAAAATTATACAGAATATAATAACTTTTTTACTTGTTTTATTTAAAAAGTAATATTAGGTCCATTAGAAAAAATTATAAATATGCATAAAAGTTGCTAGATTATTTTATTTGATTTTCTAATAGCTACATTTAAAAAGGTAAAGAACAATTGAAATGAATTTTAACATATTTATATATTCTGATATACCTAAAATATTAGTATCAATATAAAAATTGAGTTTTTGCATTTTTCATGCTAAGTCATCAAAATATATTTTACATTTATAGCACATCACAATTTGGACCAGCCACGTTCCAAGTGCTCAATAACCACATGCCAATAAAGTGCAATTCTAGGATAATAATTACAAAGTAAAATACTTTATAAAGGACAAGTGAACTAGATCTTGGTGAAATTATGGGCAGCAAATGTGAGATGTAGAAGTTGTTAAATATAAGAAATGCAATTATTGTTTTGATGTCCAGCATTTTTAATGTATCTTTCCTAAAGAGGGTAGTAAAAGCATTACAGTTTGCTATTTTTTTTTACATGAAAGAAATTTTAAATTATATAAATAATTTATTTTGGTTATTACTTGAGTGTGTCGTGTATTTTTTATATGTGTTCATCTATAGCTGCACCCATGAGCCATTCATTCCAAGCACAAACATGGCTGGTTCTAAAACACAGGGAAGTACAAACATCAAATAATTACTTACAGAAAAGGTACATCCTATTCTTTTTTTTTTTTTTTTTTGAGACAGAGTCTCACTCTTCTGCCCGGGCTAGAGTGAGTGCCGTGGCGTCAGCCTAGCTCACAGCAACCTCACACTCCTGGGCTCAAGCGATCTTTCTGCCTCAGTCTCCCAAGTAGCTGGGACTACAGGCATGTGCCACCATGCCCGGCTAATTTTTTCTATATATTTTTTTTTAGTTGTCCGATTAATTTCTTTCTATTTTTAGTAGAGACGGGGTCTCACTCTTGCTCAGGCTGGTTTCGAACTCCTGAGCTCAAACAATCCGCCCACCTCGGCCTCCCGGAGTGCTAGGATTACAGGCATGAGCCACCGCGCCCGGCCAGTACATCCTATTTTGATGAGGATTCTGTATTTCTATTTTGGTATAAGGTGTGCACGTGGCAGGTCTTCAGTTCTGTTTACAGAGTAGAGATCCAAAAGTATGATCAGAGCCATTTGTCAAAACTAAAAACCTCAGGAATCATCCCTCATTCCTAAGTCCTTCACCGTTAGGGGCCAGGATGAGAACACAGAATGTGGACACATTTCGGCTGTTTTGAATAGGAAGGTTTTTGTAAAGATCTAAGCTCCAGAAATGATGGATCCTTTCCCACTGTGATGGTTAATTTTAGGTGTCAACTTGGTTAAGTACTCAGACAGCTGGGTAAAGCATTATTTCTGGGTATGTCTGTGAAGTTGGT
>RJWJ010004354.1:0-76677 GCA_004363605.1 Indri indri
GGGTGAACACCATCGTAATCACATCATGTTCTGAAACTTCAGCCTTGATTGCTGTGATCTTTGTCCTCCTCTGACCTGACATGAATGCAAGGAATGGTCTTTAAAGGACTCCGTTGTTTTCAAACTCTAGCACAGCGCTTGACTTGGACTTTCCCGGTGGCAGCAAATCATACCAACTGACTTGGACTAGCTTTGCTGATTTAATTATTCCCTTATTTAATTTGAATCTCTTCACTTCATGAGAGGACCCCCAGTTCTTATAACAGGGAAAAGTCAAGGCACTTGACTTTCTCTGAGCTTTTGTCAAGTCAGTTGTCTTCTTTGTGCCGTCCTCGCCTGCTTGGTGCTTGCGCATCTGCGTTTATCCCACGGCTCTTATGCTCTCTGCAGATGCTGTGTGGTGAGCTTGGAAACCCTGGGCTGGAGACAGGAGCTCGGCATTGATGCCTCAGATCTGCCTCTGTGTGGTCTTAGGAGAGTTCATGCTAATGTTATTTTACGGTCCTTACTCAAAAGGTTAGAATCTCTTCGGGGATCTCAAAAACTGACTTGTCATATTCCTGCCTGCGCAATACCTTACTTGCTGTGGTTTTCGGTTTTCTAGGGTTCCCAGCAGGAAGGCAATTGCAGTCAGTCATATTAGATCTACTTAAGGACTTTTTCTTTCACCATCCTTTCTACCATCCCATTCCCGCCTCCTTCATTAACCGTCCTCTCCGTCATGATTTCAAGGCTTCAGGGAAATCATCCTCATCAACATGTAAACAACAGCTACAACTACCAAACAAAATGAAACAAAACAAAACAAAAAAGCCACAAAACTCTTTTTGTCATTAATCAGGTGACATTTATTGAGCAACTAGTGTATGATTAGCAGTAATGACTTGCCTGCCTCCCCTTCATGGAAGTTGTCTCAAAGTAACAGCTTTTCCTATGTAGGAATTTATCCGTAGATGAAACCTTGCTCCATATTGAACAGCTGCTGGCTGGTGATGAAGTGGGTACCAGAACTACCCCTTCAATATTAAATAGGAGAAAGGGAATTTTAGCCCCCACAAGGAAGCCAGTGCAGGTCTTAGGCAGTCTCTGGACTTGGCCTCAGTTTGGCCTCATGCTGCCCTCATCCACTATGTCCCCGGTGTCTGGCTTCCTGATCTTCTCTCTCATTGGCTACGGCCATGGAAATACTTGATGTATTTGCTCAGCTTCCCGCTAGCTGCTACCACATCTCCCTGATAGCGCCTGCTGCTCAGCTATGACCCCTCCCATGTTTCCTCCGCTTCCAGAGCCTTGGGATGTGCCTCCACCTTGGCTCCTGCCTCTCCTCTTCCTTCTGATCTCCATATCTTCTGGGCATTGGTTGCCCATTTGTATGTCCCTGGATTAATATATCCTTGGTCTCCCACATTGTCAGACTCACCAGTATATTTGGTTTTTGTGTGCTGTCGAATCCACAATTATATCATACCAAGATATCTGTGGAGTTTCTTTAAAAAGTTAAGGTGAGCTTCATTATCTCAAGGTGCTTGTGACCTAGGTAGAGAGGTCAGATAATCCTGAATGAAGATCGAATAGGACAATTAAGTATAAAACTTGGGTTTTCCGCCTTTAATAAGAGCTTCAAAAAGCAAGAGCTTGGTGAGAACTAAAGCAGTAGAAACAGATTCAAGGAGTTGTAAGGAGAGAGAACAGAGGGAGAGGTGTTTGAGGAACACAAGAATAGCATAAACCAAGATACAGAGATGTAAGAATGGGAATCTTACGCTCAAGATGTATAAAGGCCTTCCCTAATTAGAATTGGGAGTGAGAACTGAAGTCACTGGGGAAAGGTCAATGTCTTAGTGCTTTCACCTGGAGATAAACGGCAGTTCCTTTGCTTTCCTCATCAGACTCCCAAAGCAGAAAGAACTGCTGCAAACACAGTCTTCTTTCTAGTCCTTAAATTTGCTTTCTGTGACCATACATCGGGGGACACATTCTTTTAGGGAATTGTCTGTGAAGGTGAGGAGCAAGTGAGACCTGAAGCCCTGGGCGGAGGTAGGTTCCCCAAAACGAACAGAGGCCCTCGAATACTCGCCTCTTTACTTTTCCCAGGTGAATTAACACCTTGTTAAATATATTACAGAAAATAAAAAAAGACAAGGGGTGTGGAAACCTAGATATTCAATAGTAGAGAAACATTGGGTAGATTTTGATCCTTCATGTGATGAAATACCATGCTGCCATAAAAATAAGATTAACCAGAAATTTTAAAAGATGCAGGATGTTTACTATGTTAGATGAAAAAAGGCAGGATTCAAATGTGTATATACACTCTGATTTCGACTCTGTAAATATTTATATCAACAAGATATGTAGTGGGATAGATTAAAATCAACTGGGCCTGACAGATTCCTCCTGGAGGAGTGGGGAGTGGGGGAGGGAGGTGTAAGAAATCGGGAGAGAACATCTCAGAAATAGGTTTTGCCTGTCTGAGGACCAGAGATATCAGCTGAGAGGAGCAAAAGGCCAAAGGCTGTCTGTCTCCATGGCTCAGGACTTGTGTCAGCTAACAGCCCCTGGGGTCCAGGGTTCAAAGGAGAAAGTGTTGCTTCATCCCTGGCTAAGGTATGATAGTAGAAGACACCAACTTTTAATTCACAGGTAGACAAAATGGAGCTAAATAAAGTATTTAGTTGGAGCTGGGAACCCCCTGGGAATGTCTGAATTACTGCTTGCAAAGGAGCAGCCAGGGCCACTTTGCTTTCTGAAGTGTCACTGTGTGGAGAAGTTTCTGCCAACACTCTCAGCCAGCTACACTGGGGACTGGAGAAGGCCCTCAGGTTCTGGATAGTCAGCAAGTTCCATAAATCAGTGCTAAGTCATGTAGTCAGATGTCTCCATGGTGTTTGCACGTTACCATCCCAGGAATCCAGAGCTTTCGTTTACCTCATGTCCTGGCCCGGGATTTCCCTGTAGGCTGTAATGGGTTTGGCCTGCCAGGGAACTCAGTGTCCCCTCTGCTCCTACCCTGTGAGTGTCAGAGACATCATCATCATCACTGTCATTGCCTTTTATCGACTGCCTACTGTGTGTGAGGTGCTTTACAGATATTATTTTTAATCTTCTCAACAATCCTATCAGATAGACATTATTACTCCAATTTTGCAGATGATGGAATTGGGACACAGTGTGATCGCATAACTTGTCTGGAGCCATAAAATTACTAAGTTTGTAACTAGATGTCTGTCTTTATTTTCCTGTGATGCTTTTCAGCTTCTAATTTATGTGTGTGTGTGTGTGTGTGTGTGTGTGTGTGTGTGAAAAAGAGAGAGAGGGGAAGAGATCTTTATTATACTCCCTTTTTTGAATAGTGATTTACTTTTGAACTTGAGTGTTTTTTAATTGCATGTATTTCCTGACACCGGCTTATTTCTCAAATGTTTCTCTCTAACAACATCCAAAAAAATGACAGATCTTAGATCTTAATTGTCTTGTCAAAAGTAAGTCCTAGCCATGAGTGGACCCTATGCTAAAAAAATAATTATAGTTTTTAAGACTAAAATTTGACTAGAAACCAGAATGAGCCTTTGATTCTCAGGATGAAAGAAAAGCTCCTATGCAAGTTAGAAGTGACCTGAGATTAATGCTAACGGTACAATAAATGAACAAACTTCATTAGTTCCTCACTTCGCATCCAGGGGAGCCCATGCTCAGACACCTTGATGCTGGTGCTTCTCTGACATGCAGGGCAGCATCCAGTGTTAGCATCCCAGGTCCAGAATCTGGAGAAGTTGATGACTCTGCTCTCATCTAGGCTGGATCACTGTGTATCCAGTAATGTTGCACCTTTCTCCCGCCCTCTTCCTTTTGTCAGTAAATATACATCTAAAGCCAGGCACTATACTGGGGAGCAGCAGTAAATAACCACTATAAGCATGGCCCTGGCTGTCACTGAGTTTGCAGTATGGTGGAGGAAACAGACAAACAAGTAAGTAAGATGTAGTGTGATAAGTGTGCTGATGCAGGGAAACAGAGGGGACTCAGGGAGACAGATTCGGAAGGTCAGCAAAGGCTCCCCCAACAAAAATACATCTGTGCTGGGACCTGAAGGATGAGTTAGCATTAGCCAGGTGGGGGTGGAGCTTGTGAAAAGCAAGAGGGAATACTCTGTGAAAGGCCAGAGAGGGAGGCAAACTATGCAAAGTTTAGCTATCTGTCTCATTCCCTCTGTCCCCCCTTGTACACAAGTGTGGTAGAGTGAGTACTGGGATTGGTTTTTACTGTTTAAATTAGGACTATCAGAATTCAGGGTCAATCCAAATTCCTATAGTCTCTAAGAATTTCACAGAAACACTGACACAAAGGGAAATTCTGCCGAGGAATCCTACACCTCAGCTCGGAATTGCTACATGGGAGAAATGAAACACGAGGTTTTTGGAAGGGGCTTAGGGTCCGTTGAGGGAGAGACTGAGCGCTCCAGTTTTGTTCTGTAACTCGCTGAGCTGCTCTTTTTCTGCAATCCAACCTAAGCACTCACAACCTGTTGGGCTGGGTCTAATTCAGGGCTGTGACTGTGACCTCTGTCATAGAAGACGACTAGAAAAATAGCCACAGGTTGACCTTGATACTAAGAGCAGCACTGACTCAGGCATGGAATCAAACTTAGCTCATGATAGCTGATTTTAGCCACTTACCATCATAAAGAAATCCCAGTTCAGGATACATAGTCCATGAAGATAGAACCCAAGTATTTAGACACACCAAATGTTTGGGCCCTCATCTAATTCCAGGGGTAGTAACAGGATGAGGCTGTCCAACTTGAGGTTTTATCAGGATTTCAAACACATAGTCTGTTGTTAAGGTTCTAATTACATAAGAAACTTAGTATTAACATAAGGCTCAAAGTTAATTGGCAGGGCTTCAAAAACAACATTATTAATGCTTTCCTAATTATGCCAATTCACCATTTCATGAATTTCTTCTCCTTCCTTTTCCTCTTTTTCTCCTTTTCCTTTTCAATAATCATACACAAACTTTATCACATATATTGAATGCTCAGAATTTGCTACATGTTATAACAAGGCCTAAGACACTATCATGTAATTTGCGTAACTACTCTATGGAGTAGATATTATTTTACTGATTTAAGATATGGGGAAACTGAGATTTAGAGAAGGACAATTAACATGTTCATTACACATGGACACACAAATAATCACATAAATGGGAAGTGTCTGAACCGGGATTTGGACCAATTTTATCTGAACTCAAGTCTGTGCTATTAATAGCTGTGGTTCGGCGATGAAAATACACATTCCGACTGTTGTTTGCCAGTCACCCCACATACCTTCTCCACTAGAAAATGAGCCCAGGCTTCCTAGTTCTGCATACTGACAGCACTAAGTGCAGCATGTAGCGTATTGTGGGACATCAATAAATACTTGGCTAAGTGGCATCCAATAAACTAGGGAAGGCCTGGTCTAAATTTAGCTCTGCTACACAAATTGTAGGATTTTGCATCTCTGCAGCTCATCTTATAAGGACAGGTCTTCTGCCTGTCCAAGGCCTGAATACTGGTAGCAGAGCTCTCCCTGTCATTGTGACAATAGAAAGCAAGGGAAAGGAAAGCCATAAATTAGGCCGGGGGAGGGAGGCAGAGGAAAATAGATACAGACTGCTGACAAGATTAATATGCAGTTGACGGGGAGCGCTTTCACACCAGAGCGCCAACAAATAAACACAATTCAGAAAGCTCATCCCTGCCTTACCAGAGGAGGCAGATTCCTGAGCCAGAAAAAAAAAGGGGGCGGGGGGAGCGAATGAGCAAGAGAAAGGAAAAGAGAGGCCTGTGTATGCATGGGGCCTTGCTTGCCAGGAATTCCTCCAGCAGATCAGATAGCTGCGGGATGACATAAGCAGTGGGCCCTGCTGAGTTATACATTTTCTGACCCAAAATAGGGACAGGGGAAGCCGGGATAGGCACTGCAGGGGAGGTGGGCTCCGAGGATTCTGAGTGAAAGCTGAGATCTGTCTTCCCTGGGTGTGGGCATGGCCTGCCCCATGCCGCCAGCTAAGGCAGGTGTCATCTTCTGGGAGCAGCCGGCAGACCTGCCGGGTCCTTTTGGCTGGACTCTGATGGGCTTTCCCACGCCCTGCTGGAATGAATGAGACCTCGGCAAGCTTCAGTTGAATGCTTCACAGACAAGAACCAATTCTTCTATTGTTTTTATGAGTTTAAACCATACGATATTACCATTTTTATAGGTTGAAAGTGGTTGACTACTGGCAATTTCATATGGTTTAAGATAATTGTAAGGGCTGAGAAAGTTTCAAAACCCAGGAATTGATTTGAAAATTGAAGCCCTTAACCATTATGCTATACCGTTTCACCAACGACTCCCCAGTACCCTGAGCATAAATTCAGACTTCAGGCTCAGCCCGAAAGAATTTTCCTGGTCTGAACTTTGCTTAGCTGGCTAGCTTTTCTCTCCATAGCAATACTAAACTTCTTCTGGCTATTCAACCATTATTTTAGGTTATTGATCTTTGACATCTACTACTCTTTCCTCTTCCTGAAATACATCTACCTCTTTTGTCCCAGATGTATCATAGCATTTATCATGCTAGATTGGAAATTGCCTGAAGGGAGGAAATGTTGGCCTTTGGCCCTATTGCTTAGCAGCTAGGTGACTGCCTGGCACATAAAAGGATGGGTGGATGAATAAATTACATGAACCAGCACCCCCTGCAGCACACTCATTCTATGGCTAACTTGCCATCCAAATTAAATAATTCTCTGTCTTCCCATACAGATGTCTGGTTTCAGAACAAACTCTCGACCTTTGGCTGGAGCCCTCCTACAAAGCTCAGCAATATATATAATGCAAAGGAACAGTACAAGTTACAAAATTCAAGAACATTCTAATATACTCTGAGGAACTAGTTCAGCTCTTGGTTTTCCATATAATAAAGTACGTTTCTTATTTTTGCCTTCTTTTTCTCTTGTGGGGCCAGGCTTTCATTGCAAGAATTTTCCAGAAGTACCACTAGTAAAAACAAATAAAGTCTTTTGGAGGCAGTTATCAGAGTTAGTTACAGATTCAGATGCTGGTTATAAATGTTGGAACTGTTATTGCTGGTGACTGGAGAAGCTCAAATTAGTTTATTAGCTTTACTTAGTTGGATTTATGTCACATCTTTCCCTTGAAGAGAAAGTTATGGAAGAAAATGGTTTCTTAGCAGTTAATCATTTCTAAGGATCAAATTTGCTCCTTCCTTTTTCTGCTAAAGCTTGTTGACATAGGTCTATTCTGTGTAGACAGAAGATTTTGTAAACTACATGTGCTGTAAAAACATTCATTGGAACTGGGCAAAGGAGCTGTTAATGAGCTCCGTGACAATAGGAGCCCTTGATCAGATGCTGGGTATTATCTGTTAGGGATATTGGGATTGGCACTTGTGGACTAAAACTCTTCTGAGGGCCCTTCCAACTCTGAGATTTTATGATTCTATAATTATAAATTCTAAACTCACTCGCATTTGCTGTTGGCTTAGTGTATAATGTAGAATATAAATATACATGTACACATGCACATTTAAAGAGAATCATATTTGTATGCTGTTTAGAAACTATTTTAATCACAACAATCTATCATGATTGTATTTCTATGTCAATTTTTTTTCTATAATTTTGTTTTCTAATGGATTTAGAGTATGGTATTCCAATGTATTCCAGGCTTTAACCAATACCTTCATTTTCAATAGTAGGAATTCCCCCCCATAATTTTTGATATTATAAAGAGCATCAATGAATAACTCTATGTAAATTTTTGTAAATATCCTTACTTATTTTGTTTAGATAAATTTCTAAGTCCAGGAGTGTCACATTTTTCAGAATTTTGATGACTATTGAGAGACTGCCTTTTTGAAAGATTGTATAATTAATATCCTATGAGTAGTTATGCCATGAATTTGAAGGTCCTTTATGACTCACACCTTTCTGGTGATATAAATCCGCCACCTGAAAAATTCTAGGAGATTGGGGTTGCCTATGTTTAACCCTCTCCAGGACATCCCCTGTTTCCACGGTGGAATAGAATTTTAAAAAGGCGGAAGTATACCCACTAAATGCATGGACTTAGGAGTTAGGATTTGGTTCAAATTCTGTCTCCACAGTCTATTAGTTCAGAAATTCTGGACATGTTACTTAACCTCTCTAAACTGGTTTCCTCATGTGTAGAACTACTGAATCTACCTCACAGGGTTTGATTTTATTGTTGTTTGTTTGTGTTTTATTTATTATATTTTGTGTGTGTGTGTGTGTGTGTGTGCGCGCGAAGATGATTTACAGAAAGGGCTTAACCTAACACAGAACACTGCCTTTTAACCATCAGCCCAATATTTTTACTATGCTATGTCTAGCAACAGCTCTCTTTCCTAACTGTGGATGGGAGCAAGAAGAAAGAAGAAAGGGAGGCGAAGAACTCAGGCTGTTCCAGAAAGGAAGTTTTAGGGTGGGGAAATATGTCTTTATCTTATTGGGCATCCTCTACCCTTTGAGCTCTACGTTCCCCTTTAGAATCTGGGGAAGGCCCTCCACCTGCCAGCATTGCTTGGGTTTCACTGGTCTTGTGAGCTTTCTACTTTTCACCTCTCCATGCTCGGAAGGTGGCTCTGCTGACCTTGAGGGTCCAGGACACAGTGTTGATCCCAGGAAAGACAGTAATAGTTTTGTTGACAGATACTTTTCAACAGCTGTATGGTATCTGGGAGGCTGGCAGAAGAAGTGGTGGGAGGCGAATGACTCAGGGTTAACCCATTCTTGGCCTCAACGGTATTCCCTTTGTTAGAAACCCTTGCATTGACGGAATCCTCTTGGCCTTTGAGAGCTAGCATTTTTTTTTTTTCAAGCAGATCCTCTTCATCATTTTCTTACAAAAGCAAAGTAATGCTTAAGGTTCAGAAACACAGTATACAAAATTTAAAAGCATTTCAAAGCATAGAATTTAGGAGAATATAGAGTAAGTGGCACTTTGACAATGAGATGACCCTGAAATGCCCTGGGAGTCTGTGATCTTGCACTTTAAATGGCACATTAGACCTACTGAAGACAAGACACAGGTCCCCAAATTTGGAAGAGAGAACAAAATTTATTTTGTTAGAATTCATTCCAGTTTGCATAGTAGATACTATTCACATGTGGTTTTTATATATATTTTCCTATTTATTAATCATAATGTATATGATATCATAGCCAAGACTGCTTTAAAAAATTATTAAAGTGCTTTAAATGCGTGGCATTTTAAGTGCTAATCCAGTGGGACCTGCTGTTGAGGGATAAGACTAACAACTGCTTACAAACTGACTCTGCTCTTAGAATTTGCCTTTTGGTTTTGTTATATTTTAAGAACAAATATATCAGGAGTCCCTGAGTCAGTGTAATAAACAAGACATATAATAAAAGGATTTGAGAGATCAGTAGTTAATTAGTATACTTCATAGCAAAAGTTCATGGATAGAACTCTGATTATATTCATTTCATTTTTACATGTATTCATAAGAACTTACTGAAATGCAAAACATAAGTATTCTAGAGACTATTAAGCAATGATCACCTGTTAGGATCCCTGTACTGGAGAAACTCCTGTGCAGAGACAGAGCCCAGTTCATTTATAATTAGCTATAGCACAAGGTGGAATGTGATGATCGTCAAGCAAATAAAGTGCAATGGGAGGTCTTAGGGAATTGGGATGGCAAAGAGGGAATATTATTATAGTGCAGGTTTTGTTGTTAGATTTGGATTTGATTCTATGTTCTCTCCCTTCGTAGCAGGGTAAACTTACATACTGCATTTAATCTCTCTGGGCTTTATTTCCCTTTATCTGAAAAATGGGCATACCTAACTTGTGAAATAGTATTTATAAAACTTTTAGTAGAGTACATAGCATAGAGTAAATACTCAATAAATGTAGCTAACAATGGCAGATAAAATAAAAGGAGGAGATGATATCAAGGTACTTGCTGAGGTGTAAGTCTTTGGAAAGAGGTAAGATTTGAGCTGAACTAGATTTGGGGAGAGGACATTCCAGGTAGCAAGGATGGCATGATCAATGATGTGGAATGGGATGAGAGAGTGCCGAGCATCTTCAGAAATTGAGACTTAGACTGTAGGGCTGGAATGCAGGGTACCCAGATTGTCCTTCAAGAAAAGCTTATCCAATAATACTCCAACGGATTTGGTCTTTGTAAGATAGAAAGTTAGGCTGGGAAGAGATGATGAAGAACCTATATTGTCAGGTTAAGAAGATGGAGTTTATTGGGTTAGCAATGGGGAGCCCATCTGTGCTATAGGGAATTACCCTAGTGGTTGGAGGCAGGAGTATGGATGGAGGAAAGAAAGTAAAGAAATAATTTCAAATATGCACGCAAAAGCTAAGTCCAGGGCTCTGGCTATTACAGCAGAATAATAAGTATCATCTTTGGCTTGAAAGGGTGTTTTTTGAAAATAAGTTAATAGGCTTTGTGCAATCACTCTTTATTCTGATAGGATCAATCATTCCTCCAGGGTTAAGATAATTTCCTCCTTTTTCTCTTCACACTTCCTACCAGAGATAATTGCCTATTTATATTCTTGCTTTATAACTTCGCTGTCCTGAGAACAATACCAAGAAGCAGACTCTAGGTCATTGGATCCTGAGCCTGTCTATACCTCAATGTGGCTTGTTAGAAATACAGGAGATTGAAATTCTGATTTGGTAGGTCTGAAATGAATGCAGGAAATGGTTCTTTTTTGAAAGTTCCCCAGATGATTCTATTTTCAGCCACATTTGAGAACCACTGTGTTGTATTTTAAAGTTGTAAAGCAAGCCTGTGTCTTACTCATTTTTGAGTCTACAGAGCCTATTATTTGGGCCCAAAATAGGTGTTCGTGATATTTAGTACACAGAACTAAAATATAATAACAAAAGCAGAGAGAAACACCAAACTTTAAGAAAATAATAGCTGCGAACCCAGGGCAATCTTTGAAAGGAATATTTTCTGAGTCTGTTCTGGCAGGGGCAGGGCTAAAAGCCTAGCATAGAACTTCCCTTGATTGATTGCCCTGTAACTTGAAGCCTGACTTTGACCTGAGGGTCAGAGCATTGGGTTTACCAGCTTACAAATGATTAAAATACTGCTAAGGAGAATGCAAGCATTATCAGAGAACTCCTTACAGTGAGAGGGTTAGGACCTGATTTCCTAAGTTAGTATACCCTTATTAATAATCAAAGTAGTACAAGTGAAAACAAGGATACTTTTAAATTAGTACAAAAAATTTTAAATGTTGAGAGTTTGGGCTATTAACATTGTAGCAAAACTATAATAACCCAACCATTTTGGAGAGTAATTTTGTATTTTATACCAAGATTCCTAAATAATTCATTTCATCTGACCTAGTAATTTCATGTGTACGAATGTATCCTAAAAATTATCCAAAATATGAAAAAAGGCAACTTTGCAAAGATGTTAATTACAGAGTAACATAAATTTGAAGCAACTAAAAGTCGTGCTGTAAAGGAATAGTCAAATATATAAACTGATGGAATTTTAGATAGCCCTTAAAAACAGTAGCTGTGAGGTTTGGGCACCATCTTAGGAAAAAGCTTATGATATAATGTAAATGAAAGAAGATAAAATGTAAATGGAATGTAAAATGAAAATTTTTATGTACATTAGAATTACAACTATATAAATAATAAGGATATTTTTAAAAGACTTGAGGGACATGCACACCAAACATAATTCCTGTATTCAGGTGATGGTATCTATTTCCTAAAGTTTGTGAGTTGAATGTGTGGTATTTTCATATCTAAAAATTTAAAAATAATTAAAATATATATGCACTCACAAACACACCAAAGTAGGTGATTGGGTCATAGTAACCCAATGAGCCAGTAGCAAAATAGAGGCAAGAATTTATATATGCCAGCAGAATATAATCCTCCTTCCTCATCCCTCAGAGATCACTACACTATTTTTGCAAAGATAGCATTTGGTTTTTGTTATACAAATTCCTTTGGTATTTAAAGACAAAATAAAACAAAACAAAACAAAACAAAAAACCAAATTAATAGGAAATAATTCCCCGGACAACCTTACTTTCCCTCCCCACTATTTTCTATAGTCTTATATCAAGAGAGTTATTTTTGTTTTTTCCTTTTGAAAATCCATTTCCTGCCTTACTTGAAAATGACTCATATCTGTACTATGCAGATTAATTTCTAGATCTCGGTGGGTTTTTCAAAGACATCCCGGAGAAAGAAGCTCATGGACAAGTGCGTAGTGTTAAATAAGGTCATGCTTGCTGTTGGTGGTGATCTCTCCCACATGACAGGGTACTATTTTTAACTGAGACAATTGGTGAATGACTCAGGAAGATCTTTCAAAGCCAAGTGGCAGCTTGGAGAAATAAGACTTGCTATTAACTGAGGAGAAAATAACTAATGCAGTAGGCCGAAACTGCCCATTTTCTGCTTTCAGCATATCTGGTGACCAAATAATGCTACAATAAACCCAGTTTTAAAAGCCTCACTCTAGCACAGATATAGGTATGCTACCAGTTAAATATTTGTTTCCCTCCTTGTTCGGAAAGTAACTTTGTGGGAAGATAATTTTGGAAAATGTTGAGCAGTAAATACCCCTTTTGCATGTTCACAAGAGAAATTTGTATGATAAAGACTATTTTCAAATGGATTTCACAAAAGATTGTTTATTTTTATGGAGGTCAAGTGGGGGTAGGGAAGCAAAGTTTACAGAATGAATGCTCCAAGGAACACATTTTGGGATATACTGATCTAGTCCGATACCCTCATTTTACAAGTGAGAAAAATGGGAGTCGTAAATCTTGGGAGGTTTGATAAATTGCCCAAGCGCACCCAGCTGGTGAATGCAAGAACTGGGACCAGTACCCTATCCATTGCATTTTCCGTAGCTCCAGATTGTATCTAACCCTCACTGTTATACAGAGTCTACAACTGATGTGCCAATGAATATTGTTACTATCATTCTTGTATTTAATTTTCTAGTTAAAATCATTAGTTTTGTAGAGTTCTCAAATGACCTGTATGCCATAAACATATTTGTTATTCTTTGAATGGGAAGTGCTTTATAGAGACAGGTCATTTTCTTATTATGAAGGCTATGTTTCTGGGAAATTATAAAACTAGGACTTGAAACAGAGTTTTTGCTGCCACGTGAACCTGTCTTTCTGGACTGATTTTGAAAGGAGGGAACCCCTTTGTGGGAATTAAGAGAATTTCAGGCTGGGGTTGGCCAGTGGAGGAGACCTGTCTCTCTGAAGACGGGTGAAGGGATCCTAAGGAAGAAGAAGGGAAAGGGCCCTGCCCTCTGCTGCAGTAATAGTAACCCAATATGTTTAACCTTGAAAGCACTGCCTTGTACATCTGAAATGACTGCTTTGTTCATATCTAAGGCACCCCCAGTGAGTCAGGTATAAGATCCCTTGTCTAGAAAACTATCCTTTTCCATACCCATTAAATCCATACCGTGCCTCTTTTTCTTCAAAATCTCTGTCAACGTGGAAGAGTGCGCAGGTCTGAAGGGTGTAGCTGAAAATAAGCAGCGCATCGATTTCGTGTTGCTTTGCTTTGGTAAAGAGACAGCCTCAAGGGCAAGCTCAATGGCACAGTGTTCCAGCAAAGGGTTTCGGTTAGGGGTTTAGAAAAGGTCACGTGTCTTTCTTTCAGAGAGGGGGAAAAAAAAAAATGCTGAAAAGCAGGTCAATAACTCTAGTTGTAAGAAAAGTGGCTGCTTCCAGGCAGTGAGTAGTAAGTGCTGGGGAGCATGGGGGTGGGGAGCGCTCTTAATTTAGTTCTAAAGTCATCATTATGTATTAAGTGCCTGTAGACTTTTGTCTAAATTTTAATAAGCTACCTATATGTTTGGCTGGGTTGATTGAATCCACCTGAATAATTTCCTGCCCATTTCAGCAGCATTAATCATATGTACTGTTTCCTGACACTTTTACTAATGTGGTATAGGACATGAACAAAAGCTGTAGTTTCATTCTTTTTGCTGTGCCTGAAGTACCCATATGTACTCATATGAATGACTGGCACTTGAAGTAGAGAAGAGTGTATGTATTTCTATTTTAAATGGCCAGGATATGTAGGTGAACTCTGCTATGAAGCGGGTTGGGAAAAGGATTCATGGAGTAATCTAATTAAATGAGAGTAATCAAAAGATGTCTCAGTTAGTCCTCATGAAAACATAATGAGGTCACCACGCTTAGCATTTTATAGCTGATGAGGAAACAGATAAAGCTCAAAGAGACTAAATGAATTTTCTCAAGGTTACATAAATAATAATGATGTCTTCAAAATTCAAATTTAGGTCTGAATTCTTTTACTATGGTCGGCTTTGTAAAAATAAATCTCTCCTGATTATGCTTTTATCTTTCAGTGAAGATTCTATAGTCACTTCAGAATTGACTGAATTCTGAATACATCTAGAGTAATCTATAATACAATTCTTGTTACGTATTGCATTATTCTGTATTTATGGAACAAAACTGCCCATTACTGGTTTCATTAAGGGAAATACATGGTACAAAAATTTTCAGCAAGGATAAAATTCTAGACTGCTCACCCCAATATGAAGCTGTAATACTAACTCAGAATTCGATAGCCTTTAAAAGTCACTGTGAGACCCTTGCTTTCAGTCACAAGGTTAGGATAACAATATTCAATCTTATTTGTGACGTCCATAGTCAGGGATGTTATAAAAGTGCTTTGGGCTCACATGAAAACAAAACAAACCTGTTGTGGTAAAAAGCATCCATGACTTTGTCAAGGGACCAGTTCTTGCAGATTTCCCAACCTGGTAAACGTCTTAGGAGTCATGAAAAATGCATATAAAAAGGGGATTAACATTTTGAATGTGCCTGTAGAAATACTTCATATGGGAAAACGTCTTAGTGGTTTTATTGTGCTGAATAAAGCCAAAGAAGGATTATTTTTACATAAAACCCCTCACCTAACTAGGACCACCTGGTGTACATTGTGTCACATAAACCAATGATGTCCCAAATCCTTTTCCAAAACAAAAGTCACATTGCTGAGGCTGGCTGTGTTCTAATTAGAAGGCACGGTGAGTTCTCCTTTCAGACTCTGGGGGGCTGCATGCTGCAATCTTTAAAATGCCCAAGCTCAGCGGCTGCTCGGCCCTCTAGCTTCCCACTATCTTTCTTTCCTTTTTCTGGCTCACAAAGTGATCATTTAAATATCTTACCACTGTGTTGAGCCCGTCAAGGAATAATCTGTACACATGTTGACACCTATTGTGTGTAACTGATGAAAGGGCTTCAATTTTAACGAAGGATTTCTACTAGCCACTGTGAATTTCTTCTTATAATGTGCCACAAGCGTTATTAGCAATGACAAGTTAGAGGTTTTTCTGAAGTTACTTTTAATAAACAGAGTACTGTACTTATTTAGATACTTCTTAAAGCAGTTTGATAATTTCTTAGTTTCCTTTGCACATCTGATAAAAACCAGTACATTCTATCAGGAAAAAAGATATATACACACATATTTTCAGATGGTCCTTAGACCATCAAAAACTCATCACTCCATTAACCATTGAGACTACCTGTTTCACAATGTCTGTTTGCACAGGTAGCAACAATATTCATTTCAATATTATCAAAATAAAATTTGAAAAACCTAACATTTATGCATATTACGATTGATATCTTGTGGTGAAATAGTCAACCTCATAAATCTAAACATCTCTGTCTTTTTAAAAAAGGGCAAACTGACTTCTGATTTGAGATGGATTTTACAAATTTGCAGAAAGGAGTCTCCTACCAACACATTTCCTCTGTGTGTGTGTGTGTGTATGTGTAGTTGTGGGTGTGGATATATGTGTGTGAGTAGGTGTATATAGATTTACCAATTGTTAGCATTTTGTCATATTTACTTCCTCTCTCTTCATAGATATACAAGTGTGTATTTACGTATACATATGCATTCTAAGATACTTATAACTAACATAACTGACATTTATGTATGTTATACTTGGCATCATGAGGTGAAACAGTCAACTTCAAAGCTGTAAACATCATGACACTTCCACCCTAAATATTAATTCTTGAAACTCTACCTTCTAACCAAATGACACATTTCTGTATAATCAGAATATCATTATCATACCCAAGAAATGTAACTTATTCAAATTTCTCCAACTGTCTCAAGAATGCTTTTTATAACTATTTTTCTAAAATATAGAATCCAATCAAAGATAACATATTGCATTTAGTTGTCTTGTCTCTTTAGTTTCCCTTAATTTAGAAGAATTCCCTGATGGCTTTTATTTGTCTTTCATGACATTGACATTTTTGGAGAGTCCAGACAGACAAGTTGTCTTGTAGAATGTTCCACAGTCTCCTTATGATTTGGTTCAGGTTAAACATTTTTGGCAAGAATACCCCATAAGTGATGTGGGAACTCACTCTTAAGCACAGCTCTTGCTGTTTTTGGAGCATTCACAATGGACATACTATCAAGTTCTGCACCATTTACGCATTCTTAAGACAAAGACAATATTAATCACGCTTACGATCTCTCTCTCTGTCTCTCTGTCTGTCTCTCTCTCTCTCACACACATACACACTACACACTTAAAAATCAGATTTTTAAAAAAATTATCTATTTTTAAGTCTGGCCACAGGTCCTATGAGGATATTTTGTAAGGAGATACAAATCCATTATTTCACTGGCCCCAGCCTGGGATGGTTTTTATTAAACCGAAAGGGTTTGGGAGGAGGATTAAGGTGTCTGCAGGCCTGTGGACCTTTGTGACAGGAAGCCTGAAATCTGTAATGGGACAATGTGAGCAAAGCAGAACCTGGTCAAAGGAAAGAAAAAGGCCAGGAAGCCAGGAAGGAGCCGAGAGAGCTGACATGGACCAGGGTGGATGGATACAAGTCTTTTCAAACTCGACGAATCCTAGATGCAGTGTTTGATAAACTTTTTGGTAGTTTACTAGGATTTGCCCTTAGCAAAGTATATCTATTTGTTTCTAAGAAATAAAAATAGGAAGAGAAGACTTAAAAACCTTTTGGACAGAAAACAGCACTGAGAAAAACAATATTTTGATGAGTTAGTGCTAAATGAATTAGAAACATGTGGCTTGAATTTCCCTTAAAATACAAATGGATTGAATAATTAATGGAAAAAGCACTTGGCAAAATGTACTTGAGGTTTTTATTGAACCCAAACCAAAACATTTGAAAATATTTTGAAATATGTGAAAAGCATAATATACATCTGGATTTGCCCAACCCTAGTAAGAATACAGGAAACATTATTTTTATTTAACATTTATATGATAGTTGCAGTGTGTCTCAATACTAAGGTATTTCTTACAACAGCCCTGTGGTCTAAGTCGTAATTATTATTTTCATTTGGGGCAAGAAATTTACCAGCACTTGCACAGTGGGCTTCAAGTAGAAGCTTTTATTGATCTGTGTTCTTTAGGGGTTTTTGTTGGTAGGAACATTGGACCAGCAGACACACATTCGGGTCCAAGTCCAGGCTTTAATTTTTATTGCGTGATCACATTGTATACTGTCTTGGTAGATTTTATCATTTGTAGTTTCTCCTTTTTCCCTACTAATATATTTTGATTTAAATACTATTTTGCCAGATATTGCTATTACTATACCAGCTTTCTTTGGTGACTATTTTCCAAATATATCAGTGGCAGGCAGAATAAAGGCTTCCCAAAGATGTCCTCTAAATATGTCACATTACATGGCAAAGGAAAATTAAGGTAGCAGATAGAATTAAGGATGGACCTTAACATAGAGAGATTATCCTAGGTAATGCAGTCACAAGGACCCTTAAAAGTAGAAGAGGGAGGCAGAAGAAGAGAGGCAGAAAAATAGATGTAATGACAGAAGCAAGTTCAGAATTGTACAATATGAGGAGGATTCAACCCATGTTGCGCTGACGTTGAATACTGGAAACGACGATCACAAGTCAAGGAATATGGGCTGCCTCTAGAAGCCAGAAAAGGCAAGGAGCCTAGAGAAAGGAATGCGGTCTTGCTGACACGTTGATTTTAGCTCAGTGAGAGCCATATTGGGCTTCTAATCCACAGAACTGTAAGATAATAAATTTGTTTTGTTTTAAGCCACTGAGCGTACGGTAATTTGTTACAGCAGCAAAGAAAACTATTATGTGTTATCCCTCATTTTGAGCCATTCTTTGCAACTTAACTGTGTTCCTTGTAAACTGCATTTAACAAGTTTCTTAAAATCAATTGCACCACTTTCTGTCTTTTAGCAGATATGTAATCCATTCACATTTCTGTGATTCTTGATCTACTTGAACTATTTATGCCATATTATTGTCTTTCGTAAAAATTCTATTTATATTTCTTCTATCCTACCTTCTGTTGTCTAGTCATATTTTTTATTCCTTTTCCCCCTCTACTGAGTTTTAAAGTTATACAATCTATTTATATTATTTTAGTGATAACCTTACATTAAAAATAAACTATTTTTAATAGAACTATATATAGCTCACATAAAAAAATGCACATCATAGTTATACAGCTACGTGAATTATCATAAAATAGATATGGCCATGCAACATTCATATAACTAACACCCAGATAAAAAAATGATTATTTTTTGTACCCCAGAAGCTCTCCTGACATCTCTCCTTGTCACTATCCCATTCCTCCTCTCCAAAGGTAAGCACTATCATGACTTCTAGCAAACCAATAAACTAGTTTTGCTAGTTTTAGCACTTTTTAGAAAATGGCATCATACAGTATATATTCCTTCTTTTGAGATGACTCAATGTTGTTGTGAATTGCTGTATTGAATTCAATTTCCACAAACGTACAGTATTATATGTTCACCCAAAGTCATGCACAAGAATGTTCATAGCAATATATTATTCATAATAAGCCCAAACTGGAAAAAACCTAAATGTCTATCGACAGTAGAATGGATACTCCCCTACTTATGATGGGGTTACATCTGATTAACCCCTTGTAAGTCGAAATTATCATGAAGTTGAAAATGCATTTAATACACCTAACCTACCAAACATCTTAGTTCAGCTTAGCCTACTTTAAATGTGCTCAAAACACTTACATTAGCCTACAGCTGGGCAAAATCATCTAATGCAGAGCCTGTTTTATAATAAAGTGTTGAATATCTCATGTAATTTATTGAATACTGAAAGTGAAACACAGAGTGGTTGTATGGGTACTCAAAATATGATTTCTACTGAATACATATCACTTTTGCAGCACCGTAAAGTCAAAAAATCATAAGTCAAACCATTGTTACGTCAGGGACCATCGGTATACTTTTGGGTACATTCATGCCTTCACATTTTTAACATGCAGAATTAACAAAGTTTAAAGTTAACCAATATCTTTATCTATTTGTAAACAATAAAGGGGCTTGAGGACAGCTTAACTCTTTCATGTCATGGTGGCCTAAAATTTCAGTTCCATATTTATTTAAATTCATTCTCAATGGATTAATCACCAATCTATTGGTCATTATTATTTTTAACAGATACCAAATATTTAGATTTAACAATATGTTTACCAATTTTTTTGCTTTCTTGCACATCATGTCTTCCTACTCTTTTTTTCCAGATTTAATTTTCTTTTTGCAAAAATATATCCTTTTGTAATTCTCTTAGTAAGGATCTGGGAGCAGTTAATGCCATCTTTTTATGTCTGAAAATTTAATTTTTGTTCTCACTCTTTAAGGATGTTTTAGCTGCTTATAGAATTCTAGATGGGAAGTTATTTTCCCTCAGCCCTTTAACGATATTTATTCCACTTTAAATTTGTATCTGCTGTTGCTCAGAATTCTGTTGCCATTCCAACTGCTATTCCTTTGCGAGTAACCTATTCTTTCTCTCCAATAGCTTTTAAAGTTTTTAAGGCTCTACACTTTCAATATAACCTGTCCCAGTGTTAATTTAACTTTATTTATTCTGCTCCAAACTTGCTGTGCTTCTTCAATGGAGCCACATTTTTCTTTATTTCTAGAAAATTGTATCCATAATCTTTTCCAAATTTCTTTCATTTTTAAAAAATAATTATTTTAATTATTATGGGTACATAATAGTTGTACATATTTGTAAGGTACATGTGATGTTTTGATACAGGCATACAATATATAATGGTCAAATTGGGGTAATAGGGGTATCCATCCCCTCAAACATTTATCATTTCTTTGAGTTAGGAACATTCTAATACCACTCTTTTAGTTATTCTAAAATATACGATAAATTATTGTTAACTATAGCATGCTATTGTGCTACTGAATACTGGATCTTATTCCTTCTAACTATATTTTTATACCCATTAACCATTCCCACTTTATCTCCCCCTCCCCGTTACCCTTTCCAGACTGTGGTAACCATTATTCTACTCTCTATCTCCGTGTGTTCAATTTTTAAAAAGTTTTTAGCTCCCATATATGAATGAGAACATATGAAATTTGTCTTTCTATTCCTAGCTTATTTCATTTAATAAAATGTCCTCCAGTTCCATCCATGTTGTTGAAAACGACAGAATTACATTCTTTTATATAGATGAATAATATTCTATTATGAACATGTACCACATTTTCTTTAACCATTCATCTGTTGATGGACACATTGGTTAATTCTGTATCTTGACTATTGTAAGTCGTGCTGCAATAAACATGGGAGTACAGATATCTCTGTGATAGACTGATTGCCTTTCTTCTGGCTATATACCCAGTAGTGGTATTACTGGATCATATGATAGTTCTGTTTTTAGTCTTTTGGGGAACTTCCATGCTGTTCACCATAGCGGTTGCACTAAGTTACATTCCCACCAACAGGTATGAGGGTTCCCCTTTCTCCACATCCTTGCCAGCATTCGTTATTGCCTGTCTTTTGGATAAAAGCCATTTTAAGGGTGAGATGATATTTCATTGCATTTCTCTGATTTGATCAGTGATTGAACGTTTTTTCATTTACCTTTTGGCCATTTGTATGTATTCTTTTGAGAACTGTCTATTCAGATCTTTTTCCCATTTTTAAATCAGATTATTTGATTTGTTCCTATTGAGTTGGTTTGAGCTCCTTGTGTATTCTAGTTATGACTGTATTTGTCAGTTTGCAAATATTTTCTTCCATTCTGTGGGTTTTCTCTTCACTTTGTTGACAGTTTCCATTCCTATGCAGAAGTTTTTTAGCTTGATGTGATCCCATTTTTCCATTTTTGCTTTAGTTGCTGGTACTTTTGAGGTTATTATTCAAAAAATCTTTGCCTTGACCAATGTCCTAGAGGGTTTCCCCAATATTTTCTTCTAGCAGTTTCATAGTTTTAGTTCCTAGATTTAAGTCTTTAATCCATTTTGGTTTGATTTTGTATATGGCAAAAGTCAAGGGTCTAGTTTCATTCTTCTGCATATGGATATCTGGTTTTCCCAGCATCATTTATTAAGGAGACTGTCCTTTCTCTATGTACATTCTTGGCACTTTTGTCAAAAATTAGTTGTCTGTAAATGCACAGGTTTATTTCTGGATTCTCTATTCTGTTCCACTGGTCTATGTGTTTGTTCTTATGCCAGTACCATGCTGTTTTGGTTTACTACAGCTTTGCAGTGTAATTTGAAGTCAGGTAATGTGATTCCTCTAGTTTTGTTCTTTTTGCTCAGGATGACTTTGTTTATTCTGGATCTTTTGCATTTCCATATGAATTTTAGGATTATTTTTTCTATTTCTGTGAAGAATGTCATTGGTAGTTTAATTGAGATTGCATTGTATCTGTAGATTGCTCTGGGTAGTATGGAAATTTTAACAATACTAATCCTTCCAATCTATGAAAGTGCAATATATTTCCATTTTGGTGTCCTCTTTGATTTCTTTTATCAATCCCTTATAGTTTTCATTATATAGGTCTTTTAGTTCTTTGGTTGAGTTTATTCCTTGTATTTTATTTTATTTGTAACTATTGTAAACGGAATTACTTTCTTGGTTTATTTTTCAGATTGTTTACTCTTGGCATATAGAAATGCTACTGATTTTAGTATGTGGATTTTGTATCTTGAAACTTTATTGGGATCTTTAGGTTTTTCTGGATATAAGATCATATCATCTGCAAACAAGGATAATTTGACTTCTTCCTTTCCAATTTGGATGCCTTTTATTTTTTTTTCTTGTCTAATTGCTCTAGCTAGGACTCCCAGTACTATGCTGTATAACAGTGGTGAAAGTGGGCATCCTTGTCTTGCTCCAGATCTTAGAGGAAAGACTTTTCATTTTTCCATGTTCAGTATGATACTAGCTTTGAGTTTGTCATATATATTAATAGATTTTATAAGCATTAAGGTGTGTTCCTTCTATACCCAGCTTTTTAAAAGTTTTTATCATGAAGGTATGTTAAATTTTATTGAATGATTTTTTGGTATCAGTTGAAATGATCATATGATTTTGGTCCTTCATTCTGTTGATATGATGTATCACATTTATTGATTTTGTATGTCGAACCTTCCTTGCATCCTTGGGACAAAGCCCACTTGATCATGATGAATGATGTTTTCAGTATGTTGTTGAATTCAGTTTTCCAGTATTTTGTTGAGGATTTTTGCATGTATGTTTATCAGAGATATTGGCCTGTAGTTTTCTTTTTTTGTTGTCTTTGTCTGGTTTTGGTATCAAGGTAATACTGGCCTCACTGAATGAGTTTGGAAGTATTCCCTCTTCAATTTTTTGGAATAGTTTGAGTAGGATTGGTATTAGTTCTTTAAATGTTTGGTAGAATTCATCAATAAAGTCAGTAGGTCCTAAGCTTTTCTTTGGTGGAAGACTTTTAATTACTGTTTCTATCTCATTACTTATTATAGATCTATTCAGGTTTTTAATTTCTTAAAGGTTAAATCTTGGTAGGTTGTATGTGTCTAGGAATTTATTCATTTCTTCTAGGTTTTCAGTATGTTAGTATATAGTTGCTCATAATAGTCTCTAATGATCCTTTGAATTTCTGCAGTATTAGTTGTAATATCTCCTTTTTCACCTCTGATTTTATTTATTTGGGTCTTCACTCTTTTTGTCTTAGTCTGGCTAATGGTTTGTTGATTTTGTTTATCTTTTCAAAAAATCCAACTTTTTGTTTCATTAAAATTTTGGGTTTTTTTGGTCTGAATTTCAATTTTTTCTGCTCTGATCTATACCATTTCTTTTCTTCTACTAATTTTGCGTTTGGTTTACTCTTACTTTTCTAGTTCTTTACGATGAAGCATTAGCTTGTTTATTTGAAGTTTTTCTACTTTTTTGATATAGGCATTTACTGTTATACATTTTCCTCTCAGTACAGCTTTTACTGTATCTCATAGGTTTGGGTATCTTATGTTTCCATTTTCATTTGTTTCAAGAATTTTAAAATTTCCTTATTCATTTCTTTATTCTCTTTTTTCTTTCCTTCTGGAACTCAGATAAACAAAACAAAGTTTCATTGTTTTCTTCTTTGTCTGTTAACTTCTCTTTTATACTTCCATCCCATTATATTTTTCTTACTGAATTTCTATGTGATTCCCTTAGATTTGTCTTTTAATTTAATAATTCTATCTTCAGCTGTATCTAGTAGTTATTTAAACATACATCGAGTTTTTCATATCAATGGCTATTTCTAGAATTATTTTTCAAATCCACCTTAACTTTCTTTTTAAAAATATCCGTTTTCTACTTTATATTACATTCATTCTTTTATATTTGTGAACATTTTAGACATACTTATAGTTCACTCAGGTTATTCTATCATCTCTGGTTCTTGGTGTGAAGATTTTCTTCTCATGGCAAATAACTGCTATTTCTCCTGAATGTTGGTTCATTTGATCATAAGATTTATAATTGTCCTACTGGTAATATCATTTTCAACACAAAATACTTTCTGCTGAAGTTCTGTGCGTCTGGGGTTGTGGGAATAATTTTATATTCAGTATTCTGTAGGAGACCTTTGATTTTCCTGGACTCATTCCAGTTTTCAACTTAATTTCTCAGTTTTGGGTAACTCTAACCATGTAGGTACATGAACCTCATATCCACATACTATACAATCCTGGATTTCCAATTCTCATACACTTTCCATTGATAATTCCAAGTGGATTCTTAACTTCCTTGCTGTTTACCTTCTCCCCTTGTCTTGTCGGGGACAGACTCCTGGACCCTCCTTCTATAAGGACATGAAAACTGTAGCTTTATAATTTCCCTGTGCACCTCTCAGCATTAGTATCACTTGCTTCTTTGATCTAAGAAAACCAAGGAATGTTCTCATCTTTAGACACCTGGGAATTTTTATTTATCAAGTTTGGCTCTGTATTTAATTATCCTTGCTGTATTTGGGGAGAGGGGAATTTTTATGTGTTTGATGTGGGAGAGGAGATTTTCATGTAACCTCTTTGGACATTACATTCTTCAAAGGTAAAACAAGGTGAATAATACTCATTTTTTGAAAATTTTATGTTATTAAAATGAAATCATATGTTTAACAATTCTTATATTTTATTATAAATCATTATACAAATATGCTATAAAATTAAATTGGTACACTAGCAAATTCAGGCTCTTTGGACAATTACTTTCAATAATGTAGTCATAAAAGTATATGATTATTTGTCATGAACTAAATAGTTGAACATTCAAATGGTTTTATCAGTGTCAGGAAAAGAATAGAATGCTTGGTGAAGATATATGAGGGGTATCTTAGGATGGGAGATTGGAGAGGATCCGTTCACAAGATGTTGACATGATTAAGATTGTCATGTAGCAGCATGCAAATGGAAAAGGGATGTTTGCCAACCTCATCTGAAAAAAAAGACCCACTAGTGAATGTTGGGAGAGGCAGTAAAACAAAGAGTGGAGTAAGGGAAAAGGGCGCCTGGGCAAATGAGTGCAGTTTGTGTGGAGCTGAAGAGACTCTGAGGAAGAGCCCTGCTGTGGCCCATGCTGAAGAGAATGCCTCCCTGCCCAGGACCTAGAGCAGTGAAATCCTCAGGGCTGGGTTGGCTCTTTAAGCAGCAGAGCAGCATGGAAACTTGGCTTCTCCTGGTAACGGTAATAGCTAAGGCAATATTGCAGTGTACTGGAGTAGGAGGTAGGTATGGGGAAGCTGGAAGCTTGGCAGTCATACCTAAGCTTTACATCCCCTTAAGGGGCAGGAAAACAGGCTAGAATAAGGTAGAATATCTTGTCAGGTTGGCTGAAGGTAATAGCTGTTTTGCTATGGTCTAACATCTTTAGGTATTTTGAAGCTGTTTTAGCCTGGGGAAAAGGTGTATTCTATTAATGGAATTATCTCATATTTGTATAAAACTTTCATTGATCAAGTAAATGTCAATGATTAAAGCTTCAGAATAGCCTCTGATGGAAGTAGTATAAATACCATCATCCTCAGAATACATAGCTTTGAAGACAGGTCCAGAGGGCTCAGGTGACTTGTAAAAGGACCCACTGTTACAAGAAGAGGAAGAACTGGAAGTTCTTCTGTGGCCCTTTGCTCTTTCCAGTGTCAACTTACAACACTTTTGCCTTTATTTTTTGTGCTTTTTCTCGTACAGACCAACTCTGGGATTTTAAAACAATCCATTTCCAGAAAACAATTATATTAATGTCTGTTCTGCTCTTTCTTGCACTGCCAGAACAATTCTTTCTGCCTCATTATTTTTTCTTATTTAAAAATTATCTTTTGATCATTGCAATTAATTACTCTTTTTTAATACGTGATGTTTCTAAGATGGTGGTACTCATTTGATTAACCCACTCTGTCTTTTGGTTAATAACAGTCAATTCAGACACTCAGTCTGCTAATGTCTGTTTTCACTTCCCAGCAAAGGTTATGGCCATCAGAGGCTTTATGGCATTTTCTTAGCCTCTTGATGTTGAGGGATACTGGGAACTTACTGCAGACTCTTATTTTATATTTATGAAAATATATTACCCATGATCGTAAGCTAAACTCTAGTATGGGGTTCAAGTCCTGGCTAAGTCACTTTCTAGCTATGTGACCTTGGACAAGTTGCTTCAACTGTCTTTGTCTCAGTTTTCTCATTGTAAAATGGAGAAATGGTAATACTATTTATAGATTTGAAGTAAGAATGATTTCCTTTTTGTTTGTTTGTTTGTTTGTTTGTTTTTTTTTGGAGACAGGGACTTGCTCTATCACACAGGCTGGAGTGCAATGTTGAGATCATAGCCCACTGCAGCCTCAAGCAGTCCTCCTACCTCAGCCTCTCAAGTTGCTAGGACACATGCCAACATGCCAGGCTAACTTTAAAAAAATTTTGTAGAGATAGGCTCTCGCTATGTTGCCTAAGCTGATCTTGAACTTCTAGGCTCAAGCTATCCATCTGCTTTGGCTTTCCAAAGTGCTAGGATTATAGGCATGAGCCATTGCACATGCCATGATTTACTATTTGTAAAACACTAGAATGGTGTTTGCTATTTAAGTATTTCTTAAATAAAATAAATGAAAATTATTTTTTTATTTATTTAAGATTCCTAATTCTAGAAATAAAACTGCCTTTTTAGACCTTAGCCACCAAATCTGTTGAAGGCAGGGCTGGGTATGGTTATCTCTAATGTCCTCTTCAGGTTTGACAAGTGTTGGTCTTTTGTTCAACATCACAACTTCTCTGAATGGCTGTCTGGACTGACTTTCTAGCTCTCCATGGATTATCATAACAGTGTCTCCCAATAACATGGTTTTAACCCAGTTTTTCATGGATTTTGGTAAATTTAATTCACAACTATGAATGTATTAAGAAATATGTGATGTTGTACAGAATATATATACAAATTTATGTTCTAAACGGAAGTCTGGATATTGTGTAGACATAGTCTTTGATTCAAAAATGCAGGCTGTTTTTCAATTGCCTAAATGTTTTTCTACCATTATTGCTAATGATTAATTTTTAAGAGATTGCATGTTTATGATCTTTGGAATTAAAGTAAAATATTAACATTATCTACATTTTACTTTCATTCCAAATACATTCCAACAGCTGGAAAAAGTTTAAACAATCGCCTTTCCCAGTATGTGATAACATAGACATAGACTGTTAGAGCTAAAGTGGCCCTAAGACTCATCTAGCATAATCAACTTGTTTTATGACTCAGGAAAGGAAGGCCCAGAGGAATGGTTTATGTAGATCATATTGCTCTTTGGGCAAGGTAGATCTAAAACTCTGGTGTTCTGATTGACAAAATGGTGCTCTGAGACGGTAACTAAAATTCATGATAATAACTTTGAGATACCACAAGATCCCAAAAGTACTACTACCTTTGCAATAATAATAATAATTAAAATTTTCAGCACAGTTTGAATATTAAGAGAATTTTGTTGTAATTTCATGAAAATTAGTGATCCATATAGTATATAAGACAATTTCTTCTAACTAGTACATCTGATTAATCAGAACACTTTGGCCTATGATAACTCCAGAAAACAGAGCATTTACTGTAAAAATTTTGATTTTGAAAGTGATTTTAAATGCTAATGTTAGTATAATATGTAAGAGATGTGGTCTTAAGATTTATTGATTTTCATGAGCTATTTAACAGTCTTCACCACCACCCTTAGTTGCATTTCTTGACTGTACTACAGAATAGCTTAAGGTTTTATATTACCTGCTTAACCTGAGGTCTCTTCCTTTGAGGGAGGTGAGAATGTAAAGAATGGAAAAGCAAAACAAAGCAAAACTAGTTATCATGGCCACTTTGTTTTAAATCAAGGTGAATTCATAGGCTACTAAGCTTCAAGGAAGCCAATGCTTCTTTCTCCTTCCTTCTGGCAAGTTCACAGAAAATGCAGAGAAAAGAGATTTCGGGGAGATAATTATGCATTATAAATAAGGGGTGAAATACCTTGGTAGATGTGAAATGTGAGGTTATTCCGCTATGTAAAGTAATAGTTTTGATGTAGACATAGTAACATAAAAACCTAGAAGGTATAAAGCTTTGCTACAGGGAAAGAAAGAGACAAGTGAACAGGCAATAGGAGACTTGGAATCGTAGAATAAAAACTTTGAAGTATATCTGAAGAGAAAATCTGATTCGAATGAATATCTAAATCACTCAGAATGGATGATGCTCTCTTTTTTCCTTGATGATTTATAAAGAATCTAAAATATCTTTGATCCACTCTAGGGTCTAGATCAGAATTTCTATTTTTTTTTTTATTGTTGTTGTTATTGACCAAGATCTCTCTCTGGTGTCCTAAGTATCTCACACCTCATTTAGTGTTTAGTGAATAAGGCAAACAAAAGAACAATGTTTCATAGAAATTAAACTTGCATCTGAAAGAGCAAACAGTATCTGGTTCTCCCCAATCCCAGACAGTCTGGCAGTCAGAGGGCCACAGTTTACTCCTGGGAAGTCACCTGGGATGCTTATGGGAGGCTTGCCAGCCACTGGATCACTTTTTTCAGATGCTGCCTCTGGAGAGCCCGGGGACAAGACTGTTGGTGTTTGTACTCTTCAGCTATGCCTGGCACTGCCGAGGGGCAAAGACAGCTCAGAAGTGATGCTATGCATGCGCTTGCAAAGAGTGCCCCTGGGCACCGCCACTGCAGCCAGAGTACTTACCCCTAAGCGGCAGTTGTTGGCAAAGAGCAGACGAAAGTAAACACAGCTATGGCAATATATTTGCACAACCGCTTGAGTGAGAAGGCAAAGGGAAGTAGAAATGCTTCCGTCTGAATTATGAATCTATCCGTCACGTTTGGTGCAGCATTGTTCTCTGCAGATTTCCTTATACCACCCAGACTGGAACACCTCCCTCCACCTGTTGGACAAGAGTCATGACCCCAGCTCTTTTTCTTGGCCCACTCCTTGATCATACTATTCCTCACCCACCAGCCCTTTCCTGCCTCAAGGCTCACCTCTGCTATGCCTGGATGTGCTGTGCTATCTGGGCTCTGGCTTGCCTGAGATAGCAGGTGGATGGTATGGTGGAAGGGGCTGGGGGTTTGTAATAAAGCGGCACATGCCTGCTAATGATAGTAATAACATGTGGGGCCAGGGGCTTCTATTATATCACTGTTTTTCCACTTCTTGGCCCAGTGCTTCCCACCTATGCTACTAAACTCAGGAGACCACTAAGTTTAGGTCCCAAAGCAAATTCCAGAATGTCTGTCCTGGTAGTCCAACTGTAGTAGTATATTGTGTTGAATATATATACACATAACACTTGATTTCTATTCTCAATGATAGAGTGCGTTGCCATTTAGCAGCTTGTGACCTTGAGCAAGGTCTCTGTGTTTCAGTTTCCTCTTCCATGTAATGGTTAAGAGTAATAGCATAGGCTTCACAGTGTTGCTGCTCTTTGGTCCAAGTCAGGAATGAATTAGCGTATATAAAATTATTTAGCATTTTCAGAACACAGAAATCGATAAAAGTTAGCTTTTTGTGCATATTATTGTTATTATTATTTTAAGTTTATAAATACTTTTAGATTTCCCAGCATTCTAAATTCAGAGGATTCCACTGGGTATCCTCCGTACTCAGTGTGATAATTGGAAAATGAAAAGTTCTTCCCTGGGTCACTATGCTTAAAGGATGATGTTTTTCCTGAAGATAACTTTTTTCACAGTTTGGTCAGGAAAACATTATTATCTTCCAGGACCCATAAATAAGGCCTCTCAAAGACAAGAACACAATTTTGCATTTCATTTCATTTTGCAGACAGGATCTCACTACGTTGCTCAAACTAGCATTAGACTCCTGGCCTCAAGCTTTCCTCCAGCCTTAGCCCCTTAAGTGGCTGGGACTACAGGTGTGTGCCAGCATGCCTGGCTTAATTTTGCATTTCTTAACTGTAACCTGTATTTCTGAAAGTATATGATGTATATGCTTGGTCTTCAAAGCATTTATTTCCACTATCAGTCTGATTTTTTTCCTTCCACTTCCAAAGGTTTGGAATTCTATCATCAGAGATGTGTGTTATATATTGTTAAAATATCAGTTAAATAGAAATTTTCTTTTGAAATGGAAGCACCCTCTCAAGTAGTAACACGAATCAGGAAGCTTTATGTCAATGGGTTTACCAGGTCTGTGATGTGCGTGTGTGCGCGCATGTCGTAGGGAGAGAAGAAAAGGGAGATAGAATTGGACAGGAGGCTGCGATAAGGCAAAAGGACACAAAACAAAGAATGAAGGGCACCAAGGAATAGCACTACCTCCTGATTTCAAGACATGGCAAACCTTCCCCCTTCTGTTGTCTTTTTCAACAGTGGCTCCCCCAGAGTCGTATGACTGGAGATTTATTTTTATTGGAAGTTTTGGGGACCACTCTGCTTTACTAGACTTGGGAGCAATACAATGGTGGTCCTAGCATAAACTGCAGTTTGTATGGCACAATTGGAGGTTCTCTGGGTTCTATCCCTGCAATTTTTCCACTCTCGTGCAAGCATATACAACATACAATGGACAACAGCCTGAAGGACTGGAATATGAGCCTCAGGTCCACAGAACTGTTCTCAGTTTATATTACCATATGCCGATTATGGAATTGTTTGTTTCTCCTCTTGCTAATGCTGGATATCGTTATCTAAGCCTGTTTTTATTAACTTGTTAGGGGAAATTGATACCTTATTGTTTTAACTAGCATGTCTTAAACTCCTCTTGAGAGTGGAAAGTATTAGTATGCCTATTTATCATTTTTATTTCTTCTTTTTGACTTGTCAGCTCATATGTTTAACCCATTTTTCTACAAGCATGTCATGATATTCTTTCTGTACAAATAAGACTTCATTATCCTTGGTAGTTTGCTACATGCTAGATGTGAAGTTCCACTCTCATCAAAAGCTCTATCTGTTGTCAGAAAAATTATCCAACAATTGGAAAAAGGTCTCTAATTATGAGGTGTTCTTTAAGGGCAGTGCTGGGTGTGACTTTCCATTGATTGTCTATTTTGCAACTCTTTAGAAGTGAAAATTACCACGAAAATTTTTATTTAGCAGGATGCAAATAATTCTTGTCTGATGGAATATATAACCCATAGGCTTATGGACCTATTGCACATTAACCAATTTTGTATCTAACCCATCCATCTATTAATTGCCTACATATACTCAGCTTCTCAAATGACGTTAGGGCCAGTTATTATATCTTACTGGTTGTCTCATTAATCAATGAGTTAAATAAAAATCTTTGACATTTCATTTGTTCGTTTCATGTTCGCCTGAGATTCATGATTTTACCTTTCCAAAAATCATACTTTAGCATTATTGGCTTTGAAGATTTCTTCCCAACTTCATCACCATTAATTGCTTTTACTGAATACAAGAATTAGGAAAGACAAACGTTGACCCTTTCCATACTCTCCTAACTCCTCTCACTTTGGGGGTGGAATTTCAAAACTAAAAAATGAGAAAGAAAACTCCAAATCAAAAGAATCCTGTTCATGGTCTCTTCGTTTTTGCTGAAAGTACACAGTTCCTTCCCATGAAGCCTGCCAGGACTCACAAGCCTAACGTTTTCTGTTTCCAGGTGGCTGTGGTGGAGTTTTTACAGCCCCACTTTCCATCTCACTCAGCTTAATTTTAATGGCTGCCTCTTTCCGGGGGTCTTAGTGAACTGTTCCAGAAAGGGTTATAACCTACATTAAATAATAATCATTAAAAAAGAAAGATAGAGAAAATAAATTCCTCCTGTTTACACGTCCAAACCAAAGGTCATTGTGAACAGGATTCTTGGCTGACTTGAGCAAGACATTACCCTCATAATTTCTCACCTGGATTTCTGTAACTGCCTCCTAAATTCTCTCTCAGTCTCACATTCCACTCCTCCCCCAGCCCCGGCCCACAACCAGTAGCAAATACATTCTCCATATACTGTTGAAATGATTTCACCTAGAAGTAAATATAATTGGTTCATTCCCTTAATTAAAATCCATCAGTGGCTCCTCTCACCACTGTGGGGATATGATTAAAGCCCCTCTGCTCTGACCTCTCTGTAACTTTCCAGACTTATCCACTGTGTGGCATCCCCAGACTCTCCTTCCTTCCTAGCTGTTCTGACTTGCACACATCCCAGAATGTCCCACATGCCCTGACACTTCCCTGCTATTGAGGATGCTTCGCTCTATCTAGAATGTCCTGACTCTCTTCTGCAGTTAACTCTGATTGTCTGCCAAGACACAGTCCTAGCCCCTTGTCTTGTAGGCGTGTCCTGATACTCTCCCAGGCTGAGTTAGGTGCTTTGTGGAGCTGCTTCTGGCAGCAGCCAATGAATAGCCTCATTGCAGTGCTTTATATCTTGCTTGATGATCATTGCTTTTATTCTGTGTCATTCTCAGGGGATCTCAATAGAGGAGGAACCAAGTTTTGCCTTTTTTTTTTTATAACCCCAGGATTTATTTTACTGTCTTAATGCACGGAATGTTCAATAAATGTGAAATGAATGATCTCATCTTATGACTTACACGCTTTAGCAACAAAGAAGTTCCTTAAAACTATGTGGGAAATATTAGACATCTTTAAAGTGCCCTAAATTATTATCAAACTGAGATTGTAAAAAATATGTAAGAATTTCAATACCCCCTTGTCATTAAAAACCTATTCCATGGGTATTTACTGAGCCTCTAACTATGAGTAGTGCTTCACGTGAAGTCAGGGTAGAGGTACAGGATATTTGAGAAATCTGCCTGTGTGAAGTACTTTGGGGAAGAGAGAATATCTTGGGCTTCTCTCAAATCCCTTACGGGACCTAATATATGACCAGCCATTTACCAAAAGCTCAGTAAATACTTGTTGTTTGATTGACTGTTTGAAATGTATATAGTCAGTGCTGCCAAGAAACTCCCAATCTAATTTATTAAGTGGTGACAAGTTAGTGATGCAACAGGGAAGTTTGGGGATTATATCATAAAAGTTTAGCATGGTAATTTGTGAAGCATCTTATTGGTGGTCATCTTGTCCATAGCCTCTGCATTAGAGAGAATGGGTTAATTCATCTGCCTCCTCTGTATATTAAAATAATAATATTCTCTGCCAAAGTTTTAAATCTTTTTTTGGTCGTTTTCTACCTGACATTCTGTAGTTTCAACACTTAGTTATATAACAGTGACTCACACCTTCAAATCTCCAGCCTTAATCTGTCTCTTAAGTTACAGACTGTATTTCTAACTATACCACATCTGGATTTCAGCAAATACCTTGTACAGCACAAGTCCTGATCTGAGCTCATTGTCTGATCCTTCTGTTCCATCCTCATTATAGGTTACTGACCACTAAGCTGTCATTTAGTAATTTGTGACTATGGTTAAATTACTTAAACTCCCTAGTACTCAGTTTTTCTGATCTGTAAAACTGTATAGTATTAAGGTTCCACCTCATATAGTTATTGTGAGGATTGAATGAGTTACTGATCATAAAGCATTTAGAATGGTTCCTGGCACACTCTAACTTTCAGTGAGCATTTGCTAGTACTATTTTTCTGACCCAGGCTTACTAGATTGAAATGTCAGAGTTGTCCTCACTGCCACTCTCTTCTTCACCTCCATATCCATGGTCATTAATTCTTGTACATTCTCTTTTGTGTTGACGTTCTCTTTTATATCAATTCTCCCATTGTCCAGTCAGGAAAATACACAACACTTTAGGTGCGTCTAACAGAGGAGAAGCCATTCAGGAAATTGGGTGAAGTAGGTGATGGAAGAACTGAGAAGCTAAACAGAGGATATTTAGCAAAAGCAGGAAGCTGCTCTCACTGCTAGGGCCAGAAGGACAATGGGACCTGGCTTCCTCCAGTGTCTTACTCTCCAGTCTTCCTCCAGTGTCTTTTCTTGGTCAAATCGATATGGAAGCTACTGAGCAATGTAGACCAGGAAAGGAGGTTAGTTCCTACAGGAGGAAGCAGAGCAGAGGCAGGGACTGTTACTTGGGCCCCATTAGCTCACTCTCTGTCTCTGTCTCTCTCTGTCTCTGCCTCTATTTCTCGCCTGCCCTTGTTCAGGATGTGGCTACCTCAGGCCTGGACTGTTTGTACAGCTTCCTCACCAGCCATGCTGGCATCAACTTTTTCCTACTCTAGTCCTCGCTCCATATTTCTTCCGGGGTTTTCTTTGCAATATCCACACATATCACTCTGACTTACAAACCTTGGTTTGTTCCCCATTTCCCATAGGATAAAATCTGATTTCTATGGCACGGCCCTACCAGAGCCTCCATTCTCAGAATCCAAGCTGTTGTCGGTCACAGATGGTCGACTATAAGCTTTTTTATGGTTTAAATCTCTGCTGTCGAATCTGCCATCATTTCTATGCTACAGGCAACTTGAACTTTACACCAGCCTTTTTATGCTGTTTAATCTACTTGGAAAACTTACACTTTTTTTTCTTTGAAGCTTTTCCACGGGCCTCTAGAGTTAGTTGTCCTTTCCCTGTGTGTTGCTTCTGCCCTGCTCCCCAACTCTATTCTAGTACTTTCCTGCTACATCGAATTGTCTGCTTTCCTGCCTATTTATTTTGTTTCCTTCATGCATATTCCTCCTGAGCACATTGAACAGAACTTTGTGGGTTCTCTCTAAATGTGAAATAAATGGTCAACACTGGATGCAGTCACTGTGCCAGGATTCGCCTAGTTCAACAATTTTGTATGGCTTCCAACTGGGGTCTTGTGAAACCTGCTGTATGAGCAATAGCATCCTTTCTGTTTTGTTAGACCAAACAGGTGGTGGGCTGATTTATTTCACCAGATCTTCTAGTTCGCCAGATCTGTGCATTGTGAATGGAGATTCAATTTGAAAATTACTTTGTGTCCATTGTTTGGGATTGGATTTTTCTCTTTTGCATCTTTTCCAATTTTTTTTCTGACCCATAAATATTCAAGACACACCTGGCCATGGAATCATGGTCACCACACACTAGGGTGTACTAAGCTCTTGGACAATGAATCTAAAATATCTTAGGTGTGACGTTTTCCAAGGAGCAGAAAATTCCATTGTTATGGTAAATAGAGTCTAAAATAAGTTCCACCTTTTTGGCTTGTATTGTTTTGTTAGAATTTTCTGAAGTAAGAATGGCCATGCTGCTAGGGCATTTGATAGCTGACTTTTCTTTTTCAAAAGAGGAACTGGCATTTGTCCCAAGACAACAGGGACTATGTTTCAATAATTTTGTGCTAGCTTACTATGCCTAGTTTAGATACAACCCCAAAACCTGCAGCATGGCTGTGTTTTCCTTTATTTTGAGTTGTGAATAATCTCAGCAGACTCGTATGGCTCCTTCCTTTGAAGGTTTTCTTGGAGATGTTATGTTAAAGTGAGTTAAAACTGGTCTTACAAATAATAACTTATACAGGTCATTTAATTAATGAATGAATGAAAGTTTTAGGCACAAAAGGGGACAAATCCCACTTTCAGAACCAAGTCTGAAAGAAGTTCCCACCTTGCTCCTATTTCTGGTCCTTGACCGTAGTCTATTACACTACGTGGTAAGTGTTACAACGTAGGCACAATCAAGCACAAAAGTAAGAGCAGCTTGCCTCGGCGATGGGGTTGGGGAAGGGGGGATGACTCATGTCAAATGAGAAAACAACTAAGATCTTCTAAGATAAGAGAATATCCATCATGCAAAGAATTTGGGAAATGGCACAATCTTTTAGCTGGGACAGTAGGGTTGGTGAGGTGATTTTATTAGGGAAATGCCTGGTTTGCAGTGATGCAATCACAGCTCATTGAAGCTTCAAACTCCCAGGCTCAAGTGACCCTCCTGCCTCTCACTTCCAAGGAGCTAGGACTGCAGGTGTGTACCACAATGCCTAGCTAATTTTTTATTATTTATTTACTAATTTTGTAGAGATAGAGTCTCACTAAGTTGCTCAGGGTGGTCTCAAACTCCTAGACTCAAGTGATCCTCCCACCTTGGTCTCCCAAAGTGCTAGGACTGTAGGTGTGAGCCACCACACCCAGCCCGGCTGCTTCCTTTATTCCCCCTTGTCCCACCTAGGACTATTCAGGCAGAGAATGGAAATAAACATTGAAAGCAGTGACCCTATTTTTAAAAATACACACTTAGCTTATGAAAACCTTGAAGGAAGTAATTAGCACCAGTCACTCAGGTGTCTGTTTTCCTATTGCAGTATTGTTATTTGTATATATATTAATATATTGACATCTTCAATAATTTATGTGATTCTCAGGGGCAGGAACTGGATGTTACTCATTTTTTGTACACTAAGAATCTTTCCCAGGACCTGACACAGGGCAGTGGTCAAAAAATGCTTGTGGAATAAATTATTGGACATGTGGGAATGTATGGAAATGATACATGTGGAGTAAATTTTAAGAGATTCCTCCGTTTTCTTATTTCTGGTATGATGAATGAATAACTGAGTCTTCCTTGAGGACTGACCACAGCCCAAGTTATCTTCTTGCAGGACAAGTACAGGTATAGAATGTCTGAATTGCATAAATGTGAATATTTAAGTAGAGATGGGGTTACCAAGACCTCAATATTTCCAGATGCAGCATTCGAGAGAGACTAGATTGATAGCAATGAGTGGATCTAGATGTTGGAATCAGGTATGCAGGAGACAGAGTTGGCTACATACAGATGAACAGGGCTAGTTCAGATGCTAAAAAGGTCAGATGTCCATTAAGGCCAACCATTTACACACATCCTGGCAGCAGGTATTCTAAGGGCCAAACTGGACAAGACAGAAATGTAAAGACTGGCTGCTGACTCATGGTAAATTAGGCCTTTATCTACATAAGTGCTTCTCAATCCTTTTCATATCAAGGTACATAGAGAAATGATAATTTAGAGTACCCTAGATTAAACTGCCAGGCTTGAGGGGATCCATGTGTCAGCACACACATAACCCATAACCAGAGATGGTTGGAAACTGTTCTCAGTTACTCCATGCGGTTTGATGTTTTTGGACTTTTGGGCAGCCAATAATCAGTTCTACACATATTAGGAAGTTAAGCCACTCAGTTTAGAGAAAATAATTTGAATGAGTACTTCACTGGAATACTAGCTGTGGTAGAAAGTAAAAAACAAACAGCCATCACAGAACAGATGCTAATTGCTGTTAAGTGCAATCGTCCATGTGAGACGTGGTATGTGGATTGGTTGACACCAGAATAAGCCTCTATGACTTGTTTTTGCTCACAATTTTTTATTAGTTTCTAAGCTTATCACAATCATCAGTTAATACTTATTAAATTTTTATGGTATGTGAAGTTCTATTTTTGATATTGACTACGAGAAAACAAAGAGAAAGTCATAGTCAAGCAGAAATAAAAGTGTTTGTTGTTTTTAGTTAGAAATTTTATATTATGATACTTAAAGCCATCCTATAAGTCTAAATATTTGATATGGTATATTTAGTTATTTGGTTATCCTTTTCCAATATAAATAAGTTCCAACATTTATTGGGTCTTTTAAATTCATGTCAATCAAAATACCGAAAGTATTGCTGAGAGTATTTCTATGAGTTAAGTTCTATTTTTAACCTTATGCACAACTAAGGCTAACAAAACTTCTCAAAATCACATAGCTAGGAAGTGACAGAGCCCTGACCCAAATTCATATTTCTCTAGCTCTAAAGCCCATGGATTTACTAGGTTACACTGAGTTCTGTCTTCCAGCAAAATGAAAAATTTAATTTGATGAATTCACTTAACATCCAAGAGATGTATATTAAGCATGTGCAAGGTACCATGTCAGCTGATTTGGGTACAAAGATAAAAAGAATATGGACCCTAACAAGTTTTGTGAGGTCTGAGGCTTATGTAATTTGGAGAATTTCTTTAAGAAAAAAGAACAAATAGAGAAATAATGTACAATAAAATGGTAATTATTTTGACAGTGATCCATAAAGTGTATGATAGCAAGTTAGGAGAAAAAGGCCCTTAGAGGAAACCATAAGTTTCATGTAGGGGCTGATCCTGAAGACTGAATGGAGCCTGGCTGGATAAAGAAGGTTAAAGTCCGTTTTGGCAGAGGAAACTACATGCTGAGCCTCAGAGACATGGCTCAGAGGACAACAGGTAATTTACAGTGTCTGACACTGAAAATGTGTGTCTGGAGTAGGTGGAGGAATGACAGAAAACCACGCTAAGCAGGGAGTGAGCCAGGTGCTAGCCGGTGGGAGAATAGCACGATATGAAGGAGTTTTGATGTGATCTTTCAGGTATTGGGTGTTTAGAAGTAGTCCTTTGAGCCTTGGGGTGTGACTGAAACTTTTTGGTCAAGCCATCAGATTTTTATTTTGGACGTTCTGGTGATCTTGTCAAGGATGGAGTAGAAAGGGACGAGGTTCAGGCGAGAGTGGTAAGAGAGACAGAAATGATGAGGACGTGAACTCGAGGGTGGAAAAGAGGGAATGGAAAAGAGAAAGAGTTAAAAGCAGAATAAATATCCCATTTGGATCGATTAGCTATGGGACGTAAAGGAGACTAGAGATCTAAAATGATTCCTTGGTTCCTGGTTTCGTTGTCTACCTGGATTCCAGAGCCACAAGGGAGGAAAGGATATTTTCAGGAAAACAAGATACGATCTGCAAGTGTGAGGACTGCTAAGTGTGAGGGCCTGGAGGACATCCAGGTAGAGAAGTACAGTAGCAGCCAAATATGTGATTCCAGAGATGGGGAAAGATCTGGCCTAGAGACCTAAACTTGGGAGATAACAGCCGGGATCTTTGGTAGTTGAAACAGTATGGATGCCCTTACCAGGGATGTCTGTGGATGGAGTGAGAGTGGGAGATGGTAGAGGGCAGAGCTTTGGGAAGAACATGTAATGGAGGGTGGGGAGACAAAGGAGTCTGCAGAATAGCCTGGGAAGAAAGCACTTTACAAGGTTTGAAATATTCCGTTTATGAAATATTCTCCGAGTCGGTGTTCCTGAATAATCACAAGCAAAATTTCAAATTTTTATTTTGAGAATCTCTACTCTTTTTCTAACAAGTCTTCCCTCCTTGCTACTAACATATTTACACCTATTCCCTTCCTTATCAACACTTATTTGGTGGTTGTTAACCCTGGTTGCTTATTAGAATCATGGGAAGAACTTAAATAATAAATAATGAAAACAATCAAAATTCTGATTTCTTGACTCTGGGTGGGCCCCAGTGCAACAGTGGCTCTTCGAACCTTTTCAGGGCATTGTGCAGCTGGAGTTGAGAAAAGCTACCTTAGGTGATCACATCCAATCCCATGGCGTTGAGTGACAGCTAATGATTCCTAACTTCATACCTACAGCCTTCACCTCTTCCCTGGGTGCAAACAAATATACATTTGCTATTTGATATTTTCACTTCTAATAGCTATTCAAACATGGTATCTTCAAAATAGCATTTATGGTTTTTTCTCTCAAACCTTTTTCTCTCCCAGTGCTCTCATCTCAGTAAGTGACATCAACATTTATGCACTTAGGCCCCAAAACTAGGAGGCATACTTAATACTACTTTCCCCTTTACATTCCATTTCTACTCCAACAGCAAGTCTGACTGCTTTACCATCCAAAACATTTCCTGAATCCATTCTCTTCTCACCGTCTCAAACACCAGCTCAATTCCAAGTCATCACTTCTTGGCTACATGCCTGTAGCTGCCCTTACATGATCCTCCTGCTTTTGTTCTCATTCCCTTAAAGTCAATTATCCACACAGCTGCTAAAGTGTGGTGGCTCTAGTCATGACCCAGTGGAACCTTGCATCTCTATGGAGCGATTTGAAAATCCCTGTCTAGAAAATAAGAGAAGACAAGTAGACGGTCTTGTCTTCATGCACCCAGGGACCTGGGGCCTGCCCAGTTCACCTGGCAAAGCCAGCCCTTGACTTGGACTTGACAGTTCTTCCAAGCTGCTTCACCTCCTGGTGCCTTCAAAATTAGCATCATAGCTTGATATCTGACATATTCCACTCCTCCCCAATTCCAAGCTTCCAGCTGCTCCTTCGTATTTAGACCTGTTCCTGAAATTAGACTTGACATTCCTATTCACCTTGAGATTTGCTTAAACTTTTGGTTCCTCAGTCGTATCTTACCCTTTCTTCTGTCTGCTATTTAGTCTCAGAATACTTCAAGGCTGACCTGAAAAAAATATGCAGTGGCCTAAATTGAATTATTTAAGAGTCAGTTGGTAAGATCTCCTAATTGAAGATGTGTCCTTGGTCATACTGCTCTGCTGCCTGAAATTTCCACACAAAGTCTTTTTGGGGGAGAGGTGTAAGGGAGGGGAGCAGTTAGTGGCTATTAAAAGGTATATTAGACAGGGTTCTCCATTCTCACCAATATGACAGACAGAGAGAGAGAGAGAGAGAGAGAGAGAGAGAGAGAGAGAGAGAGAATTTTTGAATATTTATTTTAAGGAATTGGCCCATGTGGTGGTAGAGGCTAGTAAGTCCAAAATCTGCAGAGAAGACCAGCAGGCTAGAGACTCAGGGAATGGAAAATATTCCTTTTTCCTTAGAGGAGGTCAGTCTTTTTCCTATTAAGGCATTCAACTGATTAGATGAGGCCCACCCGCACTATGGAGGAAATTTGCTTTACTTAAAACCTACTGATTTAAATATTAACCTCATCTAAAAAATACTTTCACAGAAACATTCAGAATAATGTCTGGCCAAATATCTGGGTACTATGACCTAGCCAAGTTGACACATAAAACTATCCATCACACGAGGCAAGTGTCAATTGAAAGATGTAAAAAAAAAAAATCCCATCAAATATGTGTATTCTATGTAAGTTATAGCATTTCCGCCCCAGACAGTAAATGCTCTTCAAATACTTTCTCGTGTGTTACTTTTTCTTTCCCTCAAAGATGCTCTTTAAAGTATTAGGTATAGGTAGGTTGGAAAGAACTTTGATTGAGATGTAAATAATTCATGGTTCCCAACTTCTGAGTACATAATTCAAAAGAATTTAAAATTCCATTCCAGAAATTGCTTTTTATATGCTATGGTAAGTTCACTGCAAAAGCCCCTCAGATGAAGTTACTGAAGGCCATGGGGGGTGTTATGGATGTCCACTAACCTATGCGCCAACAAACCCTGAACCATGTCTATTGTATTCACCACCAGCTCTAGCATGGCACCAGATACTTTGCGGATGTTCCATAAATGTTTGTAGAAGGACTAAGTGGCCCTATTTACTCCTAATTGAAATTGGTCTTGTCTTTTTTATTCCATATATAGTACCTCCCTCTATGACCTCAAAGTGTTATGGCCCTTGTGATGTCACCTGGTTCTTTTTGCATCCATACAGTGTGGTGAGGGGAGGACGGTACAGGGTATGGTGACCACAGGCATAGTGGCTGGACTATTTGGGGTCACATGCTGGTGCCAGTACTTACTCTCTGTGTGATTCTGGCCAAGACACTTAACTTATTTGTACTTCAGGTTCTTGATGTGTAAAATATGGCTAATGATAGTACTTATTTTACAGTTATTGGGAAGACTAAGTGAGAATTCACATGAAGTGTTTGGCAGAGCACTTCACACACATGAAGTATTTAATAATGTTTATGATTGTTGTTGTTGTTATTGTAGCAGTAGCAGTAGTAGAAGCAGTTACAGTGCTTCAATGGTTGTTTAATTGAATTGTTCTTCAAACATATCGCCCATAAAGACTTACCTCATTGCTTTTAGAAAAAATCCTTGGTTTAATGAATTATTTACATTTCCCTTAAACAGAGTCTTCAAAGTTGACAACATGTGGACTGTCCACCTTTCTGGCTCTGACCCATACCCTCGATTCCAAACATCAGATGCTTTCTTAGATTTGGATGTCCCTCTAATGTCACCAAGGAAGTAAGAATAGCCAACTGGGCCATTTTTCACACCTTCACTGTTACCTTAGTGATGTTTCTGTTCCTTCTAAGGTGACATTGGCTAAGCTTAGCAGGTGTGAGATGAGATGCCCTTGATTTCTATAATGTTTTACTGTTATTCCTCCATGCTATTTCGAGTTTAGAGTTCATCTGAGGAGGACATTGCTGGGTTCCTAGGAGCCAGTGGAGCTTAGAGCCAGGCTGCTGGTGGTCACAAGGTCCCATGGTTTCTGGGGAGAGGAAGGGTGTTAACCAGGTGTCCTGGCCAGCTTCCAAGTTTGGCTCAGTGAATTTTACCTCCTGAAATTCCCTTCTGTCCTTTCAATTGGATATGGTATTCCTCTTGGCTTCCTGTCCCAAGCTGAGGTCCATGGGATCGTGGTGCGGCTGCAGAACAGCTGCTGCATTCCACTGCCGAGGTGCATGGATTCCAGTGGTGGATGAAGTGAGAGGCTTATGCACAGCTTGGACAAGGTATCAGCTTGCAAAATATTTGGGGACCCTCTGGGATGAAGGACTCTGGGCAGAGCAGAGATGCTGTAGTGGTGACGTGCATTGATTCATTGCTATCTCCTGGAATGTCATGGGCTTTAGCAGTGTGGACCAGAGCCCATGTGGTTACTTGCTCTGGCGGCATGAGAGTCTGTGTGAGAGGAATAGCTGTATGGTGTTCACAGCAGGATGCTGTGATTGACAAGAGTGGGAAGCTCCAGGGGTGAATTTCAGCTGCTAGGTCTGGCCAGATGGGAGAGGCCTCCCATGTGTGCTGGGGTGGGAATAGGGGGTTCTAGGATATCTAGCCCATTGAATTACCTTGCATTTCAGAATTTATGTTTTTTTTGGTGGAATGCTAATGGCCCATATCCAGGAGGAATGTGATAAACACAGTAATGACAACAATGAAATCCTACACATTGACAATGAAATCAAAACACTTGCCTGGTGTGAGCCTCCCATGACTACATATGGGGGAGAATAAAAAGAAAAACAAAATATTTGAAATATCTAATTTTATGACAACAACCAGGGCTCTACTTGTCAAAAATACCTGAAAATATCAGCTTTAAGTCATGGGAATAATAAAAAGAGTACATTCTATACCTTCTGGGAAATCTCAGACCTTGAGATTCTGCAGGGAATCTCCCCTCTTCCACTGTTTCACACATTTCTGAATCTAGCCTAAGATTTCAAGATTAAGGTCCCAGAGGTCATGGAAGAAATGATCCAGTGATTACTTGTCATCCATACGACCACAGAGACTGAATTTGGGAAACTGGACCTAATTTGTTCCAATGAAGTCAGGCAATGACTTGAATTTGAACCACAAATATATGAGAAGTCCAGGAACTATAATATATTTTCTCTCTTCTTTCAGCATCCTTTTCCCCTGCAGTCCTCCCAGCTTCCTTTGTTTTCTGAACATGCTCTAACATTTTTTTTCCTATGCACTTTCTTTCACCCCAATCCCATTACTGAAGAAGCTGAAAACAGTGATTCAGGAAGACAGCAAATTAGAAAAGGCTCTGCTTTCTGCCCCTAAATCAACCCTATAGAAATTACGGAAAGCAAAACGAAGATGAGTATTAGGAACCAACTTAAAAACTGTTAGACATCAGTGGGGAGATTGCTCTGGGAGCTGAAGAAAGGGTGAAAACAGCACTGGAGAAACAGGTCTACTCTACTCTTGCCTCTCCCCGGTACTGCTTTGAGGATGCCTGCCCTGTGCCCTCTGAATACGTCAATCCTGAGTCAACAAGGAAATTCCGGTCAGTGCCAAAAGCCTCATTGGCGAGAGAAGTTGCTGAGAGTAGATAGTCACCCCTTTGCCCTCTTCCTCTCTGAACCTCCAAAACTTCTGGCTAACATCCTAGGAGACAACGGCTTTCCAGTACTGTTGTTCATGCTCTCTCACATAAGCCCAATCACATCAACCACATGCCTCTCTCCTAAATTCCGTGTCTTATAATTTTCAATCTTGCTCCTTCCAGACTCTGGACCAACCACTGAAGCTCCTTGTCACTGATCAGGAATGTATGAATAGCTATACATCAGGCCACTTCTCCTTTCATACAAATACAAATTTCATGTAAATACAAAGCTTGCAGTTTTGCTCACTGGGGAATTTGCCTTCATGGCTATTTTTGAGAGAACCCCACGGCCCCGACTGCAGCTATAATGTGTCTTCAGTTCATTTTTGGTATAATGCCAACTCACCTTAGGCCTGTGAGCCAGGCCTAAGGCTTTTCCTGCTTTTTTTCATTGATTGTAGAGACCTGCCTCACCACTACTATAAGACCACAGTTGAGGAAGGAGAGTCTGTGGAGTCTCAGGAGTCTTGAACCATTTGTTCATGCAATTTATTTGCATCTTGTCGACCCTCTCAGCCCAATCCTGGAAGTACCATTTCCATTGTACAAGGCATTGCTGCTGCTCTCCTCTCTCTTGACCATGTATCTTGGTGGATCTGAAGATACCTAGGTGATGGCAAAATGTTCTGTTCACTTAGTTACCTGATATCTCATGGTTAGGCTCTCAGTCTGCTAGACCCTGTAGCTGTTTATCAAATGATTGATAATTATCTGTTGCAGAATGTGGGTCATATGGGTTTGTTTTAGAATGCCAAAAGTCTGTCCTGAATATCTCTTAGTATGAATTTCTGGAGGCTCCACATAGCATCCTTGTCCAGTACCTAACCACCTTCAATACCTCTAGGATTATTGGCTCCGCTGGGTCATATGGCCCAAGCTGCAGGGGACCTGCTATGGATCCCCTTCTTGTTCTGGCCCCTACTCAAAACTAACAGCTTTCTGAGTCATCTGATAAATGTGCTAAAATATTATTTCCAAGTGTGATATATGCTACCTTCAATGCTGAAAGAGGACCATCGAACACTGTGCCTCTTTTTAGTGGTGTAGGGTGCAAGATGAAATAACCTGTACTTTACCTTAGAGAGGGTGTCTCAGCATGCACCAGACATTTCTCCCCTAAAAACTTCACCAATGAGGAAAGCTCTTGAATTTTCATGAGGTTATCTCCTACCTTCTGGCCTATGTGTGTCTAATTAGGGCATCTAGGGCACCTTTCCTTGCTCACTACATCCAATGTTCAGTCTCACAATAACCAGGGAAATGCATGCAAAGTGAAAGTTTTCCACATACAATGTTGGCGAAGTTTACAAAATGATTTAATGATTTACAGTTTTTGAGTTTTCTAGGATCTGGGAAATTGTCACTCCTGATCATTGAAAGTGAGAATATAAATTGAGACATTTCTGTAGGCAGTATAGCAACATCTATACTTGATGTATATAATGTATATACACATGTGTATATACAAATATAATATATTTAGTCATTTATATAGTATATACATATAATGTGTATATGTGTTCACGTATAGCATAAATACAAAATCTGTATAACTTATGATGCAATAATTTCATTTTTTTGTCTTTATGCTAAAGAAATGTAAGGGAGAAATACATAAAAAAATTGCCATGCAGCATTGTATATAAGAGATAAAAAAGGAGACAAACTGAATGTCTGCTAATAAGGACTTTCAAGGAAATTATAATACATAATTTCATACAATAAAATATTATACAGCCACTAAATGCCATAATGTAGAATTATTTTGACATTCTGTAGAGTAAAAATCATTTTATAAAAGACTCACTTCCTTAGGAATTTGTCCCCTATTCAATAAAGTAGATAAAATTCCTTGCAATATGCATAGCACCCTGGACTTCCCATGTTATAACACTAATTTTTTGTTGAAAATATCTATCTCTAAACCTAGAAAGTAAGCTTCAGGAGGATGAGGATTGTCAACCATCCTGAGACCTGTATCCTAGTTCTTAGACTGTACATATTAGAATCAATTAAATGGGTGCCACTTTAATAGCTGATTCCCATTTATGTAAAACTTATGTGCACATTTGTATATATGCATAGACACATGCCTGGAGGGCTGCTCACAGAAATGTAAGCAAGGCTATTTCCGGGTGGTAGGTTTTGAGCAATTGCTCCGTTCCTCTTTATGATTTTCTATGGTGTATGAACCTTTAAAATTAGCATTAACCATTTTCCACAAAACAATTAAAATCCTTTCATTGTCTTTTACATAATGCTCAGTGTTTTTGATGCTATTGATGATAGTGCTTCTCTCATGACAAAATATATTTAGGGTGATCCAACATTTAGTACAATCCAACATATTGTCCTTTCTTTTTCTCCCATCCATGTAGCTACTTGATATCAGACCAAAACAATGACATCAGGAAACAGTAAGTCCTGCTAAATCACTCTTCCTCCTCTGCCATGGTCACAGCCAGCTTGGCTTAAGTGATTCTCTGAGTAGGCTGCTGAGCTGAAGAGTGGGTGAGCAGATCACCATGTGTTCCTGTTCAAAAGTACGCTGTCTTAAGATTCCAACCAAAACCCAAACCCAGAAACTCTGCCTCTTTCTCCTACCTATACTACCTTCACACCTGCAAAATGAACTTAAGCATCTATATTAGGCAAGACAGGCTAGATCATGCTGCAGTAACAACTCTAAAATCTCAATGATTTAAAACAACAAAAATTTATTTCTCTTTCTTACAATGCATCTGCCATGCATCAGATAGGGCTCTTTACCTCATCGTCACTTCAGGACAAGAATAATGGAGCAACCTCTTTCTAGAGCATTGATTTAACCTACATGAGAAGGTAAGAGAGATGAGGCATATTGCACCACAGCTCTTAAAAACCCTGCCTAGAAGTAACATTATTCAACATAAATTTTGCTAGTCAATTTTGCTTGAAGGGAGAACCAGAAATATTTGGTTTCTGGCAATAATAACAACCACAGTAGCATAGCCTTTTATATACTCCAAGTTTAATTCAATGACCTTATTATTATATCATCTTAACTATGCCTTCATTGAAATAATTTTCTGAATGTTCTCCATGTGATTCATGGCTATGCTACCTGCTAAGAATACAGGGTTTGACAGCTCACAGTCTTTAATAATACCTGCTTTATCACATCTGATAGAAAAACTTCATACATCTTTTCAAAGCAGTTGAGAACAGTAGACGGTTATAACCATACTGTTGTAAAAGAAATTTAAAAGCCTCTGCTTTGTGTTTAAAGTGAAACTGATAAGTGAATGGATCAAGGTATAGGGCAAGGAGTTCTGAATCAGAATTGCACATATTGGATGCAGACAGCAACAAAACGCCAAGTGCCAAAAAGTCCATTGCAAGCAGATGTGCGTAATGGGACAAAAGCTGTGCTGTACTTGATGGTGGCTCCCACGTTGTCACTTGAGCTGGAAACCAGTTTGTTCATCCTTTGCGCATCTGGAGAATAAAACTGAAAAGCCGGGGCACCCTGTCCTAGTTCACGTATCAAGGAATAAAAGCTGAAAGATGGTCGAACATTTTCTTCAGGCTCCATATTAGGCCCACCTGTTACAGTCATTGGCTCAGGCTAGAAGTTCCATTAAAAGTGTAAAGCGGCCATGTTTTCAACCTGAGAAAGTTCTGTTGTTTAAATGGAAACGTCTGCTGGAACAAGGAATAAATCCCTCTGTGTAGCTGAAACACCACTTTTTCAAAAGGTTGTTACAAATTTTCTGCTTAGAGGTGGGTTGAACAGGAGGCTCGGACAGCACTATCTGCGGGGAGAAGTTTATGCTTTTGTCAGGGAACCTAATGAGGTGCGATAATTCAATTTATGGTTTTCTGGGTACTTGACTGTGGGGCTGGTTCTAGCTGGTATTGACGTACCCTGCAAAAGACTGTGGTGGAAGCTGCGTGGCACAGGAGTGGGGATTAAACTTCAACTTTTGGCTTCGATTCATTCACTAAGTAACCATCAGAGGCCTTGCATCTAAACTCACAGATACGTGCATAGCTTCCTAACTTGATGAGCATGAACAACTGTCATTTCTTAAGGACAGAACATTCTTCTCTCTCAAACCACATGAGAATGGACTGCCAATGGCTGCTATGGGATTTTTAATGGGGACATTAAGCTCTGCAATTACTCTCTGGGCCGTTGTCACCCGCCCTCTCATTTGCCAACTTGACTAAAGGTCGCCTAATTTTTCTTCATGAAAACATGAACTGTCCTGGAAAAATTTGAAATCGTTGCTAAATGAAAACCATTTAAAAAGCTGAGGCCAAAAATTGTTGGCAAACTTCATGCTGAATTATGCAGTCTGCACATTGCAGGCAGCCCGTGGGCCCTGAGGCTGTCGCAAATAACAGGGGAATGTGGCTCTTTCTCCCACCAGGAAGAGTCCCCGCCCAGTGGTCTGGGCCCTGGGCCATGGCTGAACCTTACTGCCACTCCCAAATCTTTCTGTTCTGCCCACAGATGAAATTGTTATGATGTTGAGAATATACATTTATTAAATTAGTTTTTCTAAGCATGAAGCAGCCTGGCTCTTTGCAGGTGTGTGTACTATATCTTTATTCCTCACAAGTGACAATGGTGAAGGCTGCTCTTGGTGTCACTCTTCCCTCCTGGTTCTTCTTCTTCCCTTCCAGCACTTCTGGATACCCAATATTTACAGCTGTCTTGGCCTCCCAGGCTCCTTCTTAGGCTCAGGGCTCTGGGCAGAGCTTCTCTGTGGTGTCCACATTCTATTTCTTTCCCATCCCACCTTCCATTTCTATGTACCCAGATCCTGGTCTTAAAACTAAGTGATCTGCCCATGATGAGTTAGATCTTCATTATGCATTAGGCATTAATCCAAGCTGGTAGCTCAAAGTGAGTAATGGTTTAGTTAAATGACAAATTTGTATTATAACAAGGTTCTTTAATAACTCAATCCAAAAAATTGACTAACTGAGAATTCTGGGGCAAAGGGTGTGAAGATGTTTTAGTCTTGGGATGGGGTGGGGGACAGGGCAGCAGGTTTGAGAACTTTCTAACTAAAACACAAAAGTGGCTGCTTCTCTCACCTACCTTTTAGGTTGGCATTGCACATAGGTAAGATTGACTAAACAGAACTCTGCTGTTCTCAGGCACTCTTTTCACTATGATGGGCATCCTCCTGCAAGAGGAATGCTTTGCTTTATTCAGTTGTTATATTATACTATACCCTGTTTCAGAGTAGCCATTTCAGTCATGCTACAGATCTTTCCCCACATTGACTACTGTGGATTTTACATAGTTTAAGAAACAAATTAGACATTTCCTGAACCAGTGAATAGATGGTCATCACAGTATTTGTTTTCCATGTGCCTGTCTACAAACCATTCCCTTTGGTCTGTATGATGCCAGGCCCAAGGAATGTTTCCTATGAAGGTAAAAAACAGCTTCCTTTATACCTAAGGGATTCTTTTCCTGTTTTTTCACTTTAAAAGGATTTGATATATAATGCTTACTCTTGGGACCAATTTCATAGGAGGATCAAAATCGGCATGTTGCAATTTAAAAAAGAAATTCAAAATTTGTTGGATATACAATTTCAGGTTGCAAAGTTTTAACAATGTAAAAAATTATATGCATAGGTTAAAAATTCCTAAATATTAACAATGGTTATCACAGGATAGTGAGATTATAAGTGATTTAGATCTTTATGTTAATCTCTATTTCCATATATTCCTGAAAACGTTTATATCAAGAAAGAAAATAAATGTTGTTTAAAAAGAAAAAGCACTGATTCTAGTTACAAGAACCTTATTCCACAGTAATAATGGGGAGTAAATATAAAGCATGTTGGTTCCAATCAGGCTATTGTGAGAGTCAAATGAGATAATGGGTGCAAAAGCACTCTAAAAAACATAAAAGGATCATAGGGGGTCCTTCAAATATCCCCAAGGCACATGGTAGCAAAGCCAGAGAGGACTGCTGCACTTACCCAACTGCCCCTGGATCAGGGGTGTATGGTAGGTATTGGGTCTCAGAGAAAGGCAGGAATCTAGTTGCTAGCTACTGGAAGTCTGTAGCAAAAACACAAGGTTTATTTAGGGCTGAATTTCTTGATCTCCCTTATTCTCTTCCTGCCCTTGACAAGGTTGTTCCCAGAGAATGAAGCCTGCCTGAGACTGCAAAATGAGTTCTCAGCTATGAGGCTGAAGAATTATGGGAAAAATGCTACTAGTAGGTCACTACAGATTTTTTTTTTTTTTTAAATCAGATGTAGGGACATAGTCCATAAACACTTTCTACCATAACAGGACTCTTAACAGGCAATTTCTATAGCTGTGTTTCAGGACACAGACCTGCCTTTAGTTTGTGTAATAATGACCTATGCTATGACAAATTTCCTTGGCAGTCCTCTTAGACAGTGGAATCCCAGTGGCAAGTACCAGCAGGAGCAGCAGGTGTGCAAATGATCCAGGGATCAAGTAAAGCAAGGGATCCATCTGGCAGTTTTTTATCATCCAGAAAAAAAAAAGCTTACTGATTAAAGGGGGTGTGGAGTGCAAGGGTCAGGGAAAGGAAAGCAAGCTGTAAGACTATGATTCATGAAGCGGAATTGCCTAAAAGCCTAGCTTGAGAAGCAATGCAGTGACAGATAACAAAAGCAATGGCTTCATTGGAAGGCCAAGGCAAGTCTTCACTAGGCACAGTAAGGAAAGCAGAGCTGCCTCCTTAAGTGTTGGGCTTGCGTGCCCTCCCCGGGTGCTTAGTGGTGCCATTGGTGGCAGCAATGCCAAACTCAAAGCCCAGGGGGTGAAGAGAGGATGCTCCCCCAAACTCATTTGGTTGTCAAGAACTAGGAGCTGCTCAAACTGCTCCAAGCAAAGGAAGTTTTCTTGGAAAATGTCAACAGGCAACTCTCAAAAAGTTATGACTAGGAATCACAGTAGAGTAGGGATTTGTGGAAACTCTAATCAAAACTAAGGCAGAATGGTTTCTCAATTAATCATGGCATCCATACTTCTTTCTACCTATTTCTTTCTATGCTCTGCTCTATAATTATACTAACAAGCTTCCACTGCTTAATCCGAGCTTCTGCACCCTCAAATTTCATAGCCACAAGGGCGGCATGTGGGTAGAGTGGATTTGTTTAGAAGGGGTGCGACCAGGACAGTGAATAACTAGTTATTTACTTTGTTCATTAAAATTTGCAACTACTATGGGAAAATTGTTAGAGTTAGATGAGTATAGACTCCATAAAGACAAGGACTATTCTGTCTTATTCATCACGGCATCCACAGTGCCTAAACTAGTGTCTAGTACATGGCAGCTAAATGATTAAATGAAGACTTTCAGAAAGCGTTTAGTGCATCTTCGTGATGGAAGCAGGTGATAAAAGAGAATTTTGAGAATTAAAATTCCTGCCTTTAAGGAGTTCTGATCTAATTGGAGGAATAAATCATGCTGATATAAAATCATGCAGATATAATGGGTTTATCAGTAATGATCCTGAGAGAAGTCAATGTCACACTTACCGGGGCAATTAAGAAGAGTCAAATTAAGAAATTATTAACAAAAAGTTAGGAGAACAAGAGATGGTGTGTCACTGGAGAGTTAGTGAGAGGTGAGTTATTCCCATCCCTAGGTCTAAAGGTGCAAAGAGAGGGAGAAGTCTCTGGAATGGGCTGTGATTGTGCACGAGAACTGCTGGGCAGAATGAAAACCCTGACTGTATTCACCTCCCCCCCTTATATCTCTTACCTGTGCTTCCCACTGACTGATCCCAACCTGAAGGCAAAAGGCAAGAAAGCCCAAGGCAGTATATAAAGTTACTCTTCTGGGGCATAAAGCAGGATGGAGAAGGATGAAAAGTAGATCAGAGGAGGAAAATGGAAAATATCTGGTAAAGTGAAAGATAAGATGTTATTAATGTAATTTTTATCTTTTCCATTTTATTACACATGGTTAATTCCTTTTCCAGCTAGAAGAAGATTATTCAAGCAGAAAAGCTAGTAGAAACAGGCCCTCCTTCGACTCCCAGTCTCAAATCTTACTTCTGTTGAGTCCGTGGGGAGTGAATAATCTTGAGAACCAGGCTTTGTGGACAAAGAGTTTCCAAGGTTCTAAATTCCAAAAGTTACCTATGTAGCTCAAAAGGTAAGCCTTAGATGTTGGAATAGTGACTTTTGTCATCATCAGTAGCATAGAGAGAGGGGAAGTGTTTTTCCAGTGTAGGCTGGCAGGAGAAGAGAGAGGGAGGAACAAGAGTTTCACATGCCACGGTTGCACCAGTGCCCCTCTCAGCCCCCATGCATGGCTGAAGGAGGAGGAAAACACTTGAGCTTCATTGATGGAAGGATAGCTTGCTATGTGGCTGAAAGCCAAAAACGAATGTCAGCCACCCTACAGCTTCACTTGGGGATGTTTGAGAGACAGCGGTAAGGAAATCTGCTGAATAGACTGAGCTTTAGGTGATGCACCTGGTCATCTGTTTGGTGGAAGGAAAAGCACCCCTAAATTACAGTATACATGGACTAATCATCAGGTGAATGGCCTGATCAGCCGGGCAGGGGCCTGAAAGAAGAAAGATCAAAATAAGGAGGCTCAAGGCAGATGCTTATGGGCGGGCATATGAGAGTGGGCACAAGTGCGAAGATCATCGTATCACGTGTTAACACACACCAAAAAGCATCCACTGTGGAAGACGCTCTAAAGAACTAAGTGGACAAACTATTTGGCCTGCTGCTATTAGACAGTTTTGTCAGCAGCTACCCCAGTGCTGGCAAAGGGGCACACAAATGAAGTAGCCATGATGGCAGACATAAAGGCTATGCATGAATACGACTGCATGGAGTCCCACTTACCAAGGCCAATTCAATTTACAGCTACTTCTAAATTTCCAGTCTGCCAGCAACAGAGACCAATGTTGAGACCTCAGAATGTCATGATTCCTAAAACAAAACAGAACAAAACAAAACAAAACAAAATGACACAAAACAAAACAAAACCCCAACCACATACTTGACGGCTAGATGGCACCAAAATAATAGTTTTCAACAGTTTCAAATATTAGTTCAGGATCACGCTTGTCAAATTCTGTAGGCCCCCCTACAGAGCCAGAAGCAATAGTCATTTGTTACATGCATAATCTAAAATAGTTGAACTCAAAGAAGCAGAGAGTAGCATGGTGGTTACCAGGGCCTGGGCGTGGGGACTGGGGAGATGTTAGTCAAAGTATACAAAATTTCAGTTAGGTGGAGTAAGTACAAAGAATTCATTATACAATATGATACTCAAGTTATTATTAATAACAATCTATTGTACACTCGAAAGTTGCTAGGAAGGCAGATTGTAAGTGTTCTCACCATAAAAAAATAAGTATGTGAGGTAACGCATATGTTATTTAGCCTAATTTCGCCATTCTGTAATGTACACTTCTATCAAAGCATCATTTTGTACACCATATATACAAATTTTGTCAATTTTAATTAATTAATTGATCTGTTTTTTTCCTTTTTTTTTTTTTTTTTTTTTAAGAAACGATACAGGGCTATCAGCTCCCAGAAGTATGTTCAGCTGACAGCTTCTATCAACTCTTTTAGAATCTATCTTAGTTTTTGAGCTGAGGTCATGATATTTTTGGGGTGGCACCCATCCAGTCACTGAACAAGTTGGTGGTACAATGGTCTTGCCATTTCTGCACAAAGCAGCACTACTATAATGGTCACTTTTTGTTCCAAGTCTCTCTATTGGGCTGGCAGAGGCATTTGTCAGGTTTGCATTGTGGTGTGACAGTTTGCCCATCCAATCCTGTCTTTGCTTTTTTTTGTTCACAAGTTTTGCCTCCCCATAAACCTTCTTTACTTCTAACTCCAACTTAGTGTCTGCTTTCCAGATAACCCAACAATTAAGAGGGGCAGTGGGCTTTCTTCTGCCTCCTATCTTCATACTAAACACCCATTAGACATTCCCCTAGAGGGCAATCGTCACTCTCACATTCTCCATCCTTCTTTTGGCCAGCCCGTAAGGCAGGTCTGCAATCTTCCTGTGTAAAAAGACTCAAGAGTCCACCTACAGACCTAGCTCATGGAAAGGTAAGTCCCAAGGTCTAACTGCAGATGTGGCAGGAAGCTACTTGGTCTTGGGAACCTTGCCTTTGGGAGTTACTGGGAACTATCTACTATTTTTAGAACTGATACTTTGATTCTCATTTGTTCTATATTTAGTATCAATTGGTTATAAGGGCAGAGGGGATAAAGTAATTGTCATTCCAAGCCTCAAACAGCGGACTTGAAAACAATACTTTTCTGAGCTCTTATAATAAGAAGAGTTGTGTCCCTAAGACTTAGGGACTTTACATGAGCTTGGGGTGAGGTTAAGACCAAAAATCCCTGTAACAGCCAAGAGCAGTTAACTTTTGGCTCCCTAGTGAGAGGTGTCTCATTGTCCTGATTTTGTACTTAAGCCCTGGGGTTTCTTAGTGTTCTTATTCCCCCTCTGCCCATTTTCCTCTTTCACAACCATCAGGAGAAGCTCCCAGTTAGAGAAAGTATTTGCCTGATCTTTTCCTCTCTTCTCTGAAGGTAAGAAACAATAGTCTGTCACTCTCATTCTTATACTTATTTTCTCCTGAAGAGAAAGTTTGCCCTCTTCATATCGCTTTCTGGTTAATGCAGAAACTTCTTTCTTACACTTTCTCTAAAGTACTCATATACCATTCAGAATAAAATAGTTTGAATACACTTAAAAATTATCTTTTGACCCTGCAATATTCTGAAATAAAAAAAAAAAGAAAGCATCATTTATGTTCTCTTAAAAAATTATTTTTGACCATATGGAAACTTATGAAGGGGTATTTGAAAGTCCAAATAGATAGCATTCATTTGTTTACGCTCAGAGGTCTCAAATACCCATATGCTGGATTCACCAAAGGCAAACTTCTTTTCTCCCTATCCCCCTCACATTATCTCTCCACAGTCAGCACCAAATTCCAGCTGGCCCTTTGGAAACATATGGTGAGGGAGTGGGTTGGGGTGTGGGAGGGGGCTGGGGTGCAGGGTAAGGAGAGGGAGAAAGAGCTTTGCTTTTGCAACCCAGCCCTCTGAGGAGCTTCTGCCAGGATATCTTTTCACCATAAAAAAATTCCACTTACATCCGTACCCACAAAATAGAGAAAATATTCTGACTTTGGAGAGTGGAAGAAGCTCCCTACAGAATATGCAGAGATGAAATAAAATGCACAGTTGAGCAAATTTTGATGTCTTACCACTCTAGAATTTGGTGAATAAATAAATATTTGTCTCTATTTTTCCACGTTAAAGAAAAAGCAGGCAAAATGTAGGAAAACTTGTGGGAAAAAAAGCCTCTACACTACAATCATTTAATACCCATTGTGTTGTTGACATTTGTAATTCTTATTTCCAAAGTAATGTTGGTTTACTAGCGAACTGCAGAAATCAGTCATTTCTTGTTTAATGTCTTAATTTTAGTTCTTTTAATTTTTCTCTTTTTGACCTTTTCACTGAACTACAACATACACAGACAAGTGTACTGTAACGTACCTATAGAAACACACAGAAATGGGTATAGATCAAAGAACTTTCACAAAGTGAACACGCCCAGAAAGTTTTGTCATCCCTATTCAGTATCTTCCTCCCCTAAGGGTAACCACTATCCTGATTTCTAATACCATTGCTGTGGGCTGAATGCTGCGTCCCCTAAAAATTCATATATGGAAACCCAGTCCCCAGTGTGGTGATATTAGGAGGTATTAGCAGGTAGGGATTTGGGGAGGTGACTAGGTTTTGATGGTGGGGACCCTCGTAAATGGGATTAGCCCCCTCATAACAGAGACCCTAGAGAGCTCCCATGTCCCTTGTGGCATGTAAGGACACAGAGAGAAGACAGCCATCCATGAACCGGGAGACAAGCCCTCATCAGACAATGAATCTGCTGGTAACTTGATCTTGGATTTCCCAGTCTCCAGAACCATGAAAAATAAATTCCTGTTGTCTGTAAGTCACCCAATCTATGGCATTCTCTTATAGAAACCTAAATGGAATAGAACAACCATATGTTAGTTTTGTTTATTTTAATATTTTATATAAATGAGGTGACACTACGAATTCTTTTCTCTTTGCTTTCCTTGGCTCAACGTGATATTTGTGATCTTTGAGTTGTTGCATGTAGTAGTTTATTTTCATTGCTGTATGTAATGATAGTGATGGTATATAATAATTGATTACAGTACATTTATGTGTTTCCATATGTTGATATTTACATTCTTGTACATGTCTTCTGGTGTATATATATATATATATATGGACATATTATTGGGTATAAAGCAAGAGATGAAATTTTTGTGTCATTAGATATATGTACCAGCTTTAGTAGGTAAATCAGTTTTCCTACATGATTGTACCAATTTACATCCCAGTGAGCAATAAAAGGAATTTTCATTTGTTTCACATCTGAATGTTTTAGTCATTCTGGTGATTATGTACTGATATCTCATTATGTTTTTAACTTGCATTTAAAACTTGATAACTGATCAGAATATTTACTGACCATTGGGATGTCTTCTTTTATGAAACATTTATACATTTAAATTTTTCAAAAGTAGATTGTGTGTCTCTTTATTAATTTGTAGGAGTTCTTTATTCTAAATGTAATTTGCTTGTTAATAATACCTGTAGCAAATATAATCTCCCATGGCTTCCCTTATCTCTCTTTAATAATATCATTTGATGAGCAGGTATCTATCTTATTTGCCTACTTTATGCCAATTTTATCAAATATTACAGCTTTATAAATGAATACAGTTTAATATCTCATAGTGTTAGTTTTCCAATTTTGTTGATATTCTTTAAGGTGTTGTTTGGTTATTCTTGGCTCATTATATTTCTATGTAAATTTTAGAATTAATTTGCTAATTTACATTAAAATAGCCAGGGTATTAATTGAGATTGCATCCATCCTGTTAATAAGTTACTGAAGAATTGTCACCTTTACGATGCTGAGTCTTTTGATGCATGGGCACGAAAAATCTCTCCATTCACTTATATCTTCTTTAGTTACTCTCAGATATGATTTGTAGTTTTAAGAGCAGAGATCTTTTACAAAATAATTAAGTTAATACACAAACAAACTAACCACTGCCAGACTAAAAGCCATCACTCTTTTAAGGAAAAATACAAAATCTAGACACAATGTAGCATTTATAACATCAAGCATGCAATAAAAATGACTAGACCTATGAAAAAATAAGAAAATATTATCTTTAACAAGAAGAAAAATTAATAGATAGAAAAGTCCCAGAAATAATGGAATTAGTAGACAAGGATTTTTATAATAGCTATTTAAAATATGTTCAAGAGTATTTCAATCCTTTAAAGGAAAACATGGAAGTAACGAAGGGACAAATGATAGATTTTAATAGAGAAAAGAAAACATAAAAATAACCAAATGTTAGTTCTAGATCCAAAAAATACAATATTTGGTATGGAAATACACTGTATAGACTTAACGACAGAACATACACTGAAGAAAAAGAGATCAACAAACTTGAAGACAAGTAATACAAACAAACTAAATGAAGCATGAGAGAAAAAAAGACTGAGAAGAAATTAAATAGAACTTTAGTTACCTGTGGGCAAATTTCAAGTGGTTTGATATATACAAAGGCTGTCCAGAGAGTATCCAGCCACTGTTAACATAATGAGAACGGTTTGCACAATATCGATATAACCTGGCAGCCAAGGAGAGTGGACTGTAATGCACACGAGTGAACAAGGATGGCCTCACTGTGCTAGTCAGTGGGGCACTAGATGCCATTGAGTGAGCATGTGTAGTGTGTGGCCGTCACATTCAAAATGACTGAGTGAGTAGAGCAACAAATCTGCATCAAATTTTGCACTAAGCATAAACATTCCTTTGTGAAAAATACTTGGATGATTCAGAAGGCTTTCAGGGACAATGCAATGAGTGCAGCACGAGTAAAATGTGGCACAAATGCTTCAAATATTTTAAATATTCAAGAATCTGTTGAAAGTGGTCAACATTCTGGAAGGCCTGCAATGAGCAGAATACCCGAGAATGCTGGATGTGTACGGGTTGGGTTAAGAGACACTGGGAGAACTGCGTGAAATCCCAAGGTGCCTACTTTGAAGGGGACTGAGCTGTCATTGTCCTATGTACAGTGTTTCTTGTATCTTGTATCTTCTTCAATAAATGTCTCTATTTTTTATAGTACATGGCTGGATACTTTCCGGACAGACCTCGTATATTGAGTCTCATCACTGTCCTTTAATTATTCCCAATTCCATATATCTCAAGAGATGCAAGCATTTCCTTATAGAAGAAACTTCTTTGGAAAAGGAACAAAGCCTAAGCCATGCATGGTCCAAAAATATGGTCCTCTTTTACAGGAATCTTCAGTTTTCAAAGCCTCTTCGCTTATATAATCTTACTGAACTCTTAAGACAATCCTGTGAGGTAGGCTGTGTGGGTTTTATTGTCTCTATTTTACAGATGTGAAAAGTGTGTTCCACAAAAATTTTTGCTTAATATCATAACCCCACTAAATGAGAAAACTAGGATGAAACAAAATTCTGTAAACTCTTCCCACTGACCAAATTTTAAGAAGTGGACTTTTATGAAGCCAACAGTGTACCTTCAGTGCTTGTCATCTCAAACCTAACTAAGTCTCTTCCAAACCCAAACTCTAACATCCTTCTAGAGCCCCCCCATAGCTGCCACAGCTCTTACACCAGCACAGTCCTTTTCCAAGAGCAGAAAAACTTTATCAGAATCAACTAAGGGCAAATAAAAAGTAAGAAAAATAAGAATATAACCTTTTTCTCATGAATAAAGAATTTTTTCTTTGAAAAATAGCTCTGAATCACATAACTTTTAATGTTAAAAGTTCCATTTCATACTACGATATAAACTAGAACTGATCTGAAATTTCTTCTTCCAAAGGTTTTCCTATGCCTCAGTCTCAACCTTTGCCTTGTCATTTGCCCCATTCTTTTTGCCTCCTTTCTCTTCTTCAGATTATAAATTTCCTTTGGTAGCCTGTTTTCTATCAGGTCAGATTTTGCTGAATGCCCAAGAGACTGATGTAATTCTGACCAGCGTTGATGGATTGAATAAAGTCACTAATCATTAAGTGAAAGTTATTCCAGACAAAAGAAAAAGAGAGTTGAGAGGAAAGATGGGGCCTGTGAGAAGAGGGTAGTGTTTTGACTCTTGAACTTAGCAGATTTCAGATAAAAACAGCTGTATGTAAGACATGGGTGATGATGGAATACATTAATTGCTGTCATTGGGATTTAGATGCACTTGAGAGTGTCTGGAAATCCTGGCATGCAGAATTACCAGAAGAATCTTCTTTTAGGAAGAAAAGGTAAGCACTGATTATAATGGTGCATGAAGGTCAGGCCTCAGAGTAGTATGAGGGACAATAATGTTCATTGCACCTTTATCCCTACTATCTATACCACAAACTTCTGACTCTTTCATTATCCTGTCTTGAGGGACTACCAGGTCAGAGTGCCTGCCTCTTTACCTCCTTACCTCCTTATCACCTACTTGGCTTGCTGTCTAAGGATGACATTTGGCAGTGTCAAGTAATATTAATAAGTATTTAAAATTTAAAATCATGGGCCCCCACCTTGTTATCCAGCCAACCTAGATTAACAGTTTAAGTATTGTTGGATTTGTATCCAAATTCAAATAGATTTTCTGTTTTTCTAAATACACAGAGAATATTTTTAAATACTGACAATATATTGCTCCATTAAAGCAAGTCTCAATAATTTCTAAGAATGAGTATCACATAGATTTTATACTCGAACCACCATTTAAATAAGTTAGAAATTAATGACAATTTTTTTTTAAAAAACCCAACTTCTAAATAACATATAGGTTGGCAAAGATACCATACCAGAACCCAGAAAATAAGTAGAACTAAAGGTAAAAATGTTTGGAACATAGCTAAAGCAGTGTTTAGAGGAAAATTAATAGCTTTAATATTATGCTTATATTAGAAAACAAAAAAGACTGAAAAGTAATGTGCTAACTTACAACTTGAGAAGTTAGGAAGGAATGACAGAATAAAACCCAAGATAGTAGAAGACGAAAGGTAGTAAACAACATAAATCGATGGCATAGAAAAATAAAGGAACCATAAATAAATAGAGCCAAAGTCGATTCTTCAAAAAGATTAACAAAATACAAATCTCTGGTGAGATTAAGAAAAATGCTAAAAAACATAAACCTAGTTAGATGAAAAAGGATGTGTTATAGATACAGAAGAAATTAAATGGATAATAAAAAGTTAATTTGATCCTTTCAAGGTTTAATTTTAAGATCTTTAGGGAAGATCTAAAATGGCCTTTGTTCAAAGAGTAATTTAGTCTCATTAAGGCATTGCCTTTCTGAAATCTCTACTGAATGTACCGTATACTAAAGGAGGTTTCTCCGCAATGGCTGAGAGAACTCAAATGATTATCAGCCTTAAGGAAATTCTGAAATTTTTAGTATTATAGTTTTCTGGTACTTTTTCTTTCCCTAGAGGTTGTTATTATCTGGCCTCGTGGCATTTCAATTTATGTAAAAAGCACAGATTGGTATTCAACCATATACTCAAGGGGAATCCCTATGAAGACTTCTAGAAATTTTATCTGGTTGGATCCATCTTCTTGAGTATTCTGCTCCAAATTCTAGCTTCCTTGACATCCTTGAACTCTGTTCTTTGTCTTTTCAACTTACCAAGATTGTTAGGGCTCCCATCCCTGCACTACAATCCAGAAATTATGCCAGGCAATAAACCGATGTGAAGATAGGGCTCATCTCATTTGTTTTCCTTTTCTCAAGATCACAGTCTGTTGCTCAATGCCTAATATTAGTTTTCTATGTTTTGTCCAGTTTTCTAGTTGTTTACAGTGACAGTAATTGCAGACTATTCTATTCTCTCTTGGCTGTTAGCAGAAGTCTACCATAGGTATTTTAAGTTCTTGTCTGCAAATTCCAACATCTGGTTTGCCCACAGATCTATTTCTACTGCCAGATTTTAAAATCTAATAAATAGTTTCCTAATTCTTTATATGTGTAGTGATTTTCTTTTTATTATATACCAATTATTGAGTGTCATATTGTCCAAGCTCTGGATTTAGTTCTTCTTTCTAAATAAGTTTTCTTCTTCTTCTTCTCTTCCTCCCCTCCTCCTCCTCCTTCTTCCTTCTTTCTTTTTCTTTTTTCTTCTCCTCCTTCTCCTTCTTCGCCAGCTAAATTATTGGCAGATCACCTTTAGCTTGTGATGGCTTAACTTTGTAAGGGTTGGTCCATATCCATTTTCCCCTTAGTCTTTGGGTCAATATTTTAGTCATAAGACACAATCTTTATGCCTAAAGTATTGTCATTCCATGGTTTTATTGGAAAGTCCAAGCCCCTTTGGACTTTTTAGACTTGAACTCTAAAACCTTGGTCTTCCCTGAAGTAGAAAGCCACTGAAATTTCTGTACACATCTAGTAGCCTTCTAATTATTATTTTTCCCCTGGAATGTTGCCCTGAGCATACATAGTTCAAGGGTCAGTCAAGAATTTGAGGAGGGTTTATTTGTAGATATGGGGCACTCACCCCCACTGTGGCACCAACATTTCTTTACATTTCTCCTCTGTTCTCTGTCTCCTCAGGTCACTAAAACTGCACCATTCTGTTTGAACTCTTTCCCCTTAATACCACACAGACTTGGGACTTATAAAAGAAAGGCCCTATAAATGTCGATCTCACTCACTGTGGTCCCCTCTATCAAAGGTCAAATCCCCTTCAGTTTTTGATTGCCTTTGGTCACTCTTCAGTGTTTTATAAAGTTGATTTTTATATTTTATGCAGAGTTTATCACTGTTATTGGCAGGAAGTTAGTCTGATACAATATTACTACCATTACTTGAACTTGAAAACAGTTCTTATACTTGACATACTTAAAAATGGTACACATCCACCGTATTTAACACTGGAGATACTTCATTCTTTCAAACTTAGATGTCTCTGTTGAAATCCTATCGCTGTCCTTCAAAACTCTTAATTTAGTATCTCTTGTATGAAATATATCCTGATTTTTAAAAAGTAATTCATCAGGCAGTGATGAGTGTTTCATAGACATTATTTTTTCAAACCTCACAACAGCCTAAAAGGGAGATAGTATCTCAATCCTCACGTAGTAGCTGAAGGCAACGTGGAGAGAAGAAATAATGTGTTCAGTGTTACACAGCTTAGAAACAAAGGGATCTGGGATTTGAACCAAGGATTCTGTATATACTCTTTGACATTATGTTACTGCCTCTTGGCATAATTCTTCAATTAGAAGCAATCTCTCTTTTCTTTAAATTTCCTTAGCACATTAAATCCCTTTGGCCATTAATCGCACCCTATTTTATTATTGAAGTATATTTCTATTCCACTGTAAGCCTAGAAGTCAGAGGCCATATCTTATTCATGACCTTCCAAGAGAAATTGTAAAACAGACTTGGATTCAAATCCCATTCTCACTTACTAGTTGACACTGTACAAAATCATGTAATTTTTTTTTACTCATAGAGTGGAAATGATAGCACTATATATGGCTATTATGAAAATTAAGTAAGATAATGTACTGGATTCATAGCAAGCATCAATAAATGGTAGTCAGTATTGTTAAAGTTCCTTAGAACCCTTAACTCATTGCTAGGTGTTTTCTCATGTAACATCTTATTTAATCCCCTCAACAACCATGAGGTCATTAGTATCTCCATTTTCCGGAAAAGAAAACTGTGCTTTACTGGGACAACAGACTTTCAATAACTATTTTCGACTGAATGACTCTTAGCTGGGCCTTTAAATACCTCTCCAGGCACACAGATTCTTGCACTAATAAGGAGTCCTTGCCCACCTTCCCCCTTACATGGGATCAAGGTGAAAGGTTGGGTAGCAGCTCTCAAATCAATCTTTGAAAGTGAAAGCCTTTTACCCTTTGCCAGCATTCTCTGGTCTAATTGACTTCCCGCAGTGAAACCTTTATTTTGAAACAGGACTCCAGAGCCACCACTGGCTAAAAAGACAAAAATAATGTCCTTAACTCTGTTTGTTTTGTTTGGGATAAAGAGTCCTGAACTCATATAACAAACGTCCTCTTGTTAGCAAATGGAAAAGCATAATTAAGACGGCTTTTCCACCACTTTTAACGAGCTTTCAGCTTCCTCTCTACCTCACTTTCTCATTTTTTTAATGAGATACCAATTTCCTCCTGCCCAGCACTCACAGATACTTAAAGCAATAAAACAGACAGCTTTGATTTTCATCTTAGTGTGAAGTTTTGGTACTAATTTATTCATCTGCGACCTGTGCCACACTCTTCTCATGCTAAATGGCCTGTTAATCTTTAAAAATTAACAAGGTGTCTCAGACCAAAAATGAAAGAGGGAAAAAGAAAGGAAAGAGTTGGGGAAGGGAAGGAAGTTGGGGGAAGAAAGACGGCTTCTACCTAGGGTAGCACGGAAACATCGATATTTTCATCCTGCTGCCTTCAACTTCAGCATCCCCTGGAAACACACGTCTACGACGAAGACTTTTTCCTGGTTTCCCAGAACTCCCCCTAATTAGGATCCAAGCGTAATCCAGCCTGTCCAGACTGAAAAGCTGGTTGGGGCCAGGTTGACATAAACGAGACCACACTGTGAGGCCAGGAGCAGCAGGCAGCTCCTGGAAGATGTGTAGGTGGTAAAGGGCAGAGAGAAGGGCTTTTCCAAAGGACGTAGGATCAGCTCAGCCCAGCTGCTGCCTGCCGTCTGGAGAGAGGCTCTTTTGCTGGATTTGGGCAGCAAATTGCTTATTTATTAAAATATACATATTTTTAAAACTTAAATAGCACTTTAAAACTTTCAGAACTCCTGGTGTTGAGTACAAAGATTGTTTAGATTTGCACTCAACAAAAAACTACACCTTGTTCTGTGTATTTTGCCTTTCTTTTCCAAAGACTCCACTTTTGTAGTGGTAGTTGGAGACCATGTGACACTATTAGGTCAAATAAATTGTTTCCACCTTTATTTGTGAGTGCACTGTAGTTTCTCCTCTGCGTGGATAGCCTCTTTAATCATCATCATAATTGCTCTTCACTTGTTAAAAACATAGTAATTCACATACCATAAAATTTACTCATGCAAAGTATAGCATTCAATGATTTTAAGATATTCAGAGAGTTCTGGAAACATCACAATGATCTAAGTTTAGAACATTGTCTTTACACTAAAAAGAAAACCTGACCAATTAGCAGTCACTCCTCATTTTCTTCCTCCCCTCACCCCAGCCCTAGACAACCACTAATCTTTCTATCTCTATGTATTTACCTGCCTGAACATTTCATATAATTTGAATGATATAACATGTGGTCTTTTGTCTGTGACTTCTTTTAAATAGCATGACGTTTCCAAGGTTCATCCATGTCTTAGCATGTATCAGTACTTAATTTCTTTTTATGGTTGAATAATATTTCATTGTATGAATATATCACATTCATTTATTCATTATCCATTCATCAGTTGATGGATATTTGTTTTTTTCCTCCACTTTTTGACTATTACGCATAAAGCTACTATGAAAATTCAAGGTTTTTCGTGTGGATTTATGTTTTCCATTTTGGGGAGTGGAATTGCTAGGTCATTTGGTAGATTTGTTTAACAGTTTAAGGAACTGCTTTTTCCACCTTACATTCCTACCATCAATGCATGAGGGTTTCAATTTCTCCACATCCTCATCGACACTTGTTATGTGTCTTTGTGATCATAGATATCCTAGTGGTGTGAGGTGGTATCTCATTGTGGCTTTGATTTGTCTTTTCCTAATGGCTAAAGATGTTGAACATTTTTAAATGTGCTCATTGGCTATCTGTATACCTTCTTTGGAGATGCTTATTTAAATCGATTGCTCATTTTTAAAATTGAGTTATTTGCCTTTATATTGTTGAGTTTTAAGAGTTTATTACATATCCTGTATATCAGTCCCTTATCAGATATGTGAGTAGCAAATATTTTTTCCCATTCTTTGGATTCTGTTTTCACTTTCTTGATGATATTATTTGCAGCACAAAAGTTTTTAATTTTGATGAAGTTCCATTTATCTACTTTTTCTTTTGTTGCTTATACTTTTGGTGTCCATAATCCAAGATTATGGAGGTTTATTATTATGTTTTCCTCTGAGGATTTTATATTTTGACCTCTTAAATTTAGGTCTATGATCAATTCTGAGTTCATTTTTATATATGTTGTTAGGCAGGGGTCAAGCTTTATTCCTTTGCATGTGGAAATCCAGTTATCTCAGCACCACTTGTTGAACAGACATTAGGTTGGATTATCTTGGCACACTTATTCAAAGTCAATTGATCATAACCAGAAAGGTTGGTTTTTGGACTCTCAATTCTATTTCATTGATCTATGTAGCCATCCTTATGCCAGTAACACACTGTCCTGGTTACTGCAATTGTGTAAAATTTTGAAATCGGAAAGTGCGAATCCTTCAAATTTGTTGTTCTCCTTTTTCTATTTTGACTGTTCTGGGGCCCTAGAATTTCCATATGAATTTTAGGTTCAGTTCTCCAATTCCTGCAAAAAAGGAAGCTGAGATTTTGACAGAGATCACTATGAATCTATAGATCAGTTTAGTGAGTATTAACACTTCAATAATATTAAGTTTTCCAATCCATGAACATAGGATACCTTTAAATTTATTTTAATCTTTTAAAATTTCCTCAGTGATGTGTTGTAGTTCCCAGAGTACAAGTTTTGAACTTCTTTTCTTAAATTTATTCCTAAGCATTTTCTTTTTTTTGTATTACTTACTATAAATGAAATTGTTTTCTTGTTTTTATTTTTGGATTGTTCATTGCTTGCATATAGAAATACAGTTGATTTTTGTATAATGATCGAGTATTATGCAACATGGCTGAACTTATTTCTTAGTTCTAATAATTTTTTTAGTGAGTTGGGAAGTGATTCCTTCTTTTCTATTTTGGAAGAGTTTGTGAATGATTGTGTCTTAGTCCATTTTGTGCTGCTATAATAGAATACCACAGACTGGGTAATTTATAAAGAAAAGAAATTTATTTCTCACATTTCTGGAGGCTGAGAAGTCCAATATCAAGGTATTGGCATCTGATGAGGGACTTCTTGTTGCATTATTCCATGTTAGAGGTGAAAGGGTGAGAGAAAGAGCAAGAGACAAAACTCGCAATCTCAAGACTGTTTGTAATTGGCATTAATTCATTCATGAGGGTGGAGCCTTTGTGACCCAAACACCTCCCATTAGACCCTACCTCTCAACACTGTTGCATTGGGGATTAAATTTCCAATACTATTTTTTGGGGTGGGGGCACATTCAAACCACAGCAGGTTGTATTAATTCTTCTTTAGATGTTTGGTATAAGTCTCCAGTAAATTTGCTTTGTGGGAAGTTTTTAAATTACTAATGAAATTTCTTCACTTTTTATAAGTCTATCCATATATTCTATTTCTTCCTGAATCAGTTTTGGTGATTTATGTTTCTTAGAAGTCTCCATTTTATCTAAGTTATTTAACTTGTTGGCATACATTTGTTTATGATATTCCCTGATAATCCTTTTCATTTTTTAAGGTTGGTTGTCATTTTTTTTCTTTCATTCATGATTTTAGTAAATTGATTCTATCTTTTTTTCTTAGTTTAACTAAGGAGACGTTGATTTTGTTGATTTTTTTAAAGAATCAACTTAGTATTGTTGATTTTTCTCTATTGTTTTTATATAATGCATTTTTCTTTACTTTAAATATTAGTACTCTTTAGTTTAAGGCACACATTCACACTTAGCCACTTCCAACTTCTCCCATGAGACCAAGAGATTGTCCTCATCCCAGCTGTCTTCTTGAATTGGGCTCTTCATTGATATCTTGTACTCCAAGTCACCCAGGCTGGCATCATTTGGAGAAATGTGCATTGCAGTAGCAACAATGTCCCATTATTGTCAGTATCTTAAATCAACCACACAGTCCATCAGCATTTAAATGAGAGAGAAGAAGGAACTAAGGAAAAAGTGGGGAAGACAGAATCTAAGTTTTGAAAGGACTGTCAGAGCTATATTTCTTATAAATTTTTCTGTGGCTTTTGCTCCATGGCTTCCAGTATTGCTTACTCTATCTCATTCCTTACCTTTAGACTTAGAATCGCTTGTTTAGTGTACTAATTTTACTGTTGTTCAATATTAGGGATGCCAAATGCCTGGCATGCATATCATTGCCTCTCTGTCCCTTGCCAGATATAAATAATAAATTTGTCCAATCATTTTTACTAAGCTCAGATGTGGCCTTACAGTTCTTCTCAACACAAGACGCCACACAACTATTAACAACTCCTATGACCCAGAATTGCAGTCCAAGACATTTATACAACATAAAAGCATACATACATTAACTAAAAACATGTACTGGAATATTCAGATCAACACTATTTACAATACTCCAAACCAGAAAACTGTGAAATATTCATCAACAGTAGATTAGATAAATAAGTACATCTTTACACAATGGGCTACTATATAAAAATGAGAATGAACACTCTATATTTACAGGGAACAATATAGATAATGCTTACAAATGTAATTTTGATTAAAAGAAGCCAAACATGAAAGAGTATGTACTGTGGGATTCCATTTTTATATCGCTGAAAAGCAGGCAAAACTAATCTATGCCATTAGAAGTCAAGATAATGGTCATCTCTGGGAAGAAGTTGGAAGGAACATGAAAATGGTTTCTGGAGACAGGTAGTGCTCTGTTTCTTGATCTGATGTTCAGTATAACCCAGAAGGTACTGAGTTTGTACATAGTCTCCAGCCTGTAATCTTATAACCTGTGTGTTTCTCCACATGCATATCATAGTTCAATAACACATTTTTAGCAGTTTAGTTTACTCATCCCCACAAAGAGACTGTGAACTCCTCCAGATTGGGAATCATGCCTCTATTTCATTGAAACTCCCTTGGATTTAGGCCAGCGATAAACATAAAAAGAATATGTTTGCTATGCTTCTTTGTTATTCTTGCCCTACTCTTCAATGTTCCAATCCCTGCTGAAATCCCACTTCCTTGAGTATATAATTCTGTAATTGTCCTTTATGTACAGGGTCCAATATTCTAGAAAAGTTTGTAATTTATTCCAACCCTGGATTACTCCACAGTGTCCCTCACATTCTGGTTCTTATTTCTGATACCTCAGCTCCCTCCCTCTGCTGCGAGACCTTGAAAACTGTGAGATTAGCACTATTCGCTGGCACTCTGTATGGGACAAATTGACTTAGAATACATGAAAGAAAGAAATTTAATGGCACAGGAGCTTGCGGTATATCTATAAATCATACTAGTTACAGGATGTTCAGCCCTAAAAGAAGAAACTTCTTAAGAAATCTCGAATGCTACAGGTATTGCCATTCTTATGAGTGGGAGGGCCACTCTCAGTATGTTTTGAATAGGGGCTTTAGTGTCTATGAGGGCTGTGGGTTCTCTTGGAGGTTGACGTAAGTACATCTGAGTTTAGACCAAATAGGAGGTCCATTGGAATAGGGAATATAGCCTAAATATGTTTCAATGAGAAACAACCCCCAAATCTCACTGACTTAAAACAGGTGTTTATTTCTTGCTCAAACTATATCCACTGCAAGGTCAGCTATGGCTCTGCTCCACCTCCTCTTCTTTCCAGGACCCAGGATCAAGGAACGATACTTTTTAGGGTTAATCCTAGTTTTGCAGCAGAGAGAAAAGAGAACAATATGTGATAACTTTTAAATCTTTTGTTCAGAAGTGACACATATCACTTCTGCTCATATTTGATTGGCCAAAGCAAGCAATGCAGTCAAGCCCAACACCAACAGAGAAGATAGCATCCCTTCGTGTGGAGGAACATGAGTATTTATAACAATAACAATCTCCCATAAGAGGGAGGCTGAAAGGAAGACAGGGATGTGGCCCCTTCCTCCATTAATTTATAAACAAGTGGGAACAATAATTCATACTCCATATTTTTCTACTCACAATTTAAGCTTGGTATTAAGCTTTGGTAAGCTTTGGTATTTTTGGCCTAAACATTTAAGATGGAGGAGAAGATTCGATGTTAATTCACAGAGACCAACTTTGCTGCAACTTTCGCCTGACCTTTTCAGTCACCCCTTCCTCATTCTCTGCCTTTCATTCTGAGACAGGTGCCTTCCTCACAGCATCTGGTCCATGGAAATAGGGAGTGGAGCTGGACTGTGTTCAAAGATGTACTTAGATCTATTTATGGAGCTGTCCTTATCCAGCACAGGTATGTTGTTTGAAGATTAAGAATGATAATGGAAGACAGAACCCTGCCAGGATCCTGGACTCCTCCCTGAGGCTAGCGAATGAATGAGACAATTACTATTTTCTGAAAATGTCTAATGGTTTGCTTTTGGAAAAGATACTGCAGTCTTTTGCTAATCCTTGAAAAGCCTGAACAGAAAGGCCACAAAAGGCCACAACATGCTCCCTACATCAGAGAGTTGCTTTTGCCAACAGGCTAAGCCCTGTGGCCTGCCATAACAGAACTGGTCAGTCCGTGTTGTCTCCCAGGGAGTGCCTATGGAAGGTAGAACACTGACAGCTAGCCATCGCTCAGCACACAGAACTTCCGGTTGGTCTGCATAAATGAACTGAACTACTATTGCCCTAACTAAACAGATCAAGCTCTACCCCAAAGCTGGAGAAACAGCCAGGTATCTAGGTCGAAGGGTGCTGAGTGAATCAACTAGATTTCATTTCCCCTTTGATTCCAAGCACAGGAAAGCTCTGTCACTGTGGTCACTGTTTGTGGAAGGGAAATAGAGGGTGGGGTTAAAGAGGGAAAAAGGAGGCAATACAGCACAAAGCCCACCCTTAAATTCCTCTGAAAGTAGGGTGGTGAATGAAGAGATGAGGAGGCAGGGGAAAAATTACAAAAACAAATGTGTGCCCAAGGTCCATCTGGAAGCCAGATACTCAGTGTGTGGGCAAAAAACTCTCTTCTGTTCCAGGTGCTGTCTCTGGTGGCTGTGTGGCTCAGTCTGCCCCTCCCTCTCACCAAACCACAAGCCAGTCCCACTCCTTGCAACTCCCCCGAGACACATTGCTTAATGTCTGAGAGCACAGTTCTGTGAAAAACAACTGATATCATTATTTTTCCCCCAACCGTAGTCTTATTAGCAGGATTATAGATCATATAATCATAAGTTGTTGGAACTTGAATGGACTTTAGAGAATAGCAGTAATAGAGATAATAAGCAGATGCAGATTTCAATTCTGACTCCCATTCATGAACTAAGTAAATGAGTTGTTTAATTTCTCCAAAACTCGGATCTTCTAATATGTAAAATTATGATGAAAATAATATCACTCTTATCCTATGAGCATTCTTTATTCATCCATCTACCCATTCATTTAATAATTATATATGTATATATGGGTGTGTATATATACATTCATATGTATATGTGTGTGTGTGTGTATATATTTGTATTCAACATTTACCATGTACCAGACACCATGGTAGAAGGTGGGCATTTAGTAGAGAACCAATCAGACATGGCTCTTGCCTGGATAGAGCTTATAGTCTCTCTTGGGGAGGTCAGACATCAATAGTCACACAAATAAATATAATTATTTTCAAGGACTTCTAAGGTAGTATTGGAATGAGATATGAAGGATTAGTAGGAATTAATGAAGTCAAGAGAAAGAGAGTGGCAATGGGGTGAGATATGTGTTTGACAGTGCTGAAGAATGATGGAATTGGGAGTTTGCTGCTCAGCTATTTGGATTAAGCAACCATTTGATACGGGCCGAACTACAAGAAAGTATATTGAACATGTGGATTTCCCTGAAGTAGGCTGACAAGAAAATTAGAGAATGTAATTTATAAGAAAGAAGACCATTGCATTTTTTTAGGAGATAAACTACGCATTTCTAGTTTAGTTGAGGGGAAAAAGAAGTTGAGGGAAATGAAAAGATGATTTTAAATCAATCGGAGAAAACAAAATTTATTAGTGAAAAAAATAAGAAAAAAAAAGAATGACTGAGTTTCCAGGAACAAAAGACCAATATGGAAGATATGAACAAAATGAAAATAGTGCTGCCAAGTAAGGCTGAACAAAGAGAAAGTACCCAGATCATGTACAGCCTTGTGGAGCACTTAATGGATTTTATACTTTGTATAAAGTGAAATGGGAAGCCAAAGAAGGGTTTTAAGCAGGGCAGTGACTATTATTAAATAGATGATGTGTGTAAAATACCACTTTCTTAACAGGTGTTTAACAAAGTTCTATGTGTGTGTGTGTGCGTGTGTGAAAAAAATACACAAATAGGCTAACCTCTTCATTTTTACGATGAAGAGTCATAAAACCTATCACATGATTTCAGAATGTCCAAAGAGAGTAAGAATATGATAACAACAAGTCCTAAACAAAATTTTTTGTTTAGTCACATTGATTTTAAATAAGAAGTCTGCTGTGATTTAAATAACTCATGGTGTTTAAGAAAAGATTATCTATTTACTTTAAGTCTAGGAATATTCTCTTTTGACTAGACTAGGGGTCATGGCATCAGATCCACGGAGAAAACATAATTCTTGCACAGGACATTGTCATATAGGCAGGTTGCCAGCTAAAATATAGATACCCAGTTAAATTTGAATTTTAGATAATCTTTTAGTATAAGTATGGCCCAAACATTTCATAGAACATACTCATCTAAAAGCCATTGTTTGTTGTTATCTGAAATCCAAGTTTATCTGGGCATCATGTATTTTTATTTGCTAAACCTGGCAACTCTATTATTATGAGGAACGATAGTCACATATTTATAATAATACTATTTGTTGATTTTCAACTTTTAGAATTGCTTTGTAGGTGAAAAGCCAAATACTTAATGATTATAGATCAGAATGTAAATTTTAACAAATTTTTTTTGATGTAAGAGAAAAGGCATAGATGATGGGACATGAAGGGGTGTAAGGAAAGGCAGAAGAGTGAAAAGGCATCAATGTCTTTATCTTAAGCAGAAGAAGGTTGAGATATTCCTAAAAGTTGACAGGTATTATGTGGTTCATCTAGTATAGTATTCATTGTTTTTGCCCGAAATAGTCCTAAGAGAAGTTATTATCATATCAAACTTATGGCATAGATGCTTTTTTGCTTCACAGTGGATTTTGTTCCATTATCTGTTGTGGTTTTTTTCCTAAAACTTTCAAAGTCCTTTCTATACCACCTTAAGAAATGAGGAGCACTCCTAACTTTATTAACTGTTACATAAAGTAGCTCACTAAAAGTCATCATGGTTCGATACAATTAGAAATAGCATTATTCTGGTAATCCAAAAAGTTAAAGTTAGAAATCGTAAAAAATGATACACACCTTACACATTTTATTTTAATGTAAAACATATGACCATCTACATGCCAATCTTTTGATGTAGGTCCAAGGCTTTTTCTTTAAGTGTGTGTCCCTGAGTGTAAGTTCTGTGTCACCATAAAGCAGCATCTCTCATTTCCATTTATAGTTGCTATAAAATACAGTGAGAATTTAAGGGCACTTTTAAAGTAATCTGGGTGCAGAAGCCTTCTGTGCTTTCATAAAAATTTCCTCCATCTTCCATACTGTCTTGCCCACAGCGATTTTTTTATGACTTACTTTTACTGAAACTTTTCTAAGCACTTCATGTAATTTCTTGTAGAAAATAAGAAAAAAAACCTTTTTGCATTTATAGTCCATTGATTTTAATACTATTTTATCACATTTTATAATTATTTATATATAATTATATATTATTATATTTTATAAATGTATAATTTATTATATAAATTATAAAATTTATAAACTTACATAATTTTAATATATTTATTAATAAATAATACAATATATGTTTAAAATATAAATAATAAAACAATATTTATTACATTAAAATTTATATAATTATATATTTATTAATTTTATATTATATAATATATTATAAAATATATATAAATTATATAATATAATTTATTATATTCTCAAACCCTGAAAGAAATCTATTTTCGTGAATGTGTAATCTCACTCTCTAGTTTAAATCTACCCAGAATGCTCCCAGACAGACATAACCACATTAACGAAAAAACATTTCTGTTTAGTTTTTCTTCACAGAATTGCAGTAATCCCTGCCTTGTCCAAACTTCTCCCTTCTCAGCCAAGAAGTTCCATGTCTCAAGCCATAAAAATTCCTTTTGTTTCTAGTATTAAATTCAGTTTCATATATCAGATAATATCCCAATTTTGCTTATCCATAAATATAAAATTCTCCATTAATTCCTAGAACTGAAGGTTAAATTGAACCTTATGACTAATTTTCGGTAAAGCCAGATTTTTCAAGTAACTGGTTGGTTTTTTTTTAAAGTTTCTTATATGGATTTTCTGTTTTTAAAAGTTCCTTTACAACAAGAAAAGAGATTCATTGTTGGAATGATGGATTTTTCTTTTTGTTAAAAAAGACAGAGCGCTCAGGGTGGGGTCTGGCCATTTCCTGCCCAAAAACACAACTGTAAAGATCAGTCATGTTAAAGGCCTAAACAACCTGACAAGATCACTTTAACCAAAACAGCAAATAAAGGTGATTCCCAACAGGGGGTTTAGGGAAAGGTGGCTGGGTTTAATTCTCCCTTCATGAACAGGCAGTTTCTCCTACTGGTAACACGGCCTGGACAGAGGAGCTGTCAGAGCAGCTCAGGACACTCTTCAGGAGAGCATGTTTCTCTGGCTAAACTGAATGGATATCGGGATAGACTTAAAGGGCTCTAAGTCTGTTGAAATCTTACCCTTCACTAAAGACCCAGATTAAAAACTACCTCTTTTCTCATTGACATCTGAACCGACTCTCCTTTTCTGAGATCCCATTGTATTTGTTTCTATTTACTTTAATTCACTTAGATTATACTTTAAATTGTCTTTCTTTTTTAAAGCAACCTCTGTGGTGGCCTTTCTTGCCAGGAATTATACATAAAACTCTGCCTAATAATTAATATAAAGGCTCTGAGAACCTATTTCCTCAGGTCTTTTGCTCAATGGGAATGGCCCCCAAGGTATTCTAGTTTCTGGAGAAGGAGCATTTGATGCTCTCAACCATGTTACTGCTCTGGCCCAACTCACAGTTAAATCACTTAACACACAAAAAGTGCTGTGTACCTCTTAAGCCAAGAAACTACTCAAATAAGAAAAATGGCTTTACAAAATAGAATGGCCCTGGGTATACTCACTGTAGCACAGGATGGGACCTGTCCCTTAGTAGGAACCACCTGCTGCACATATATTCCAGATAAAAAGGATAATGTTTCTGATGCTTTAAATCATTTAGATGCCCAGATCAATAACACAGAAAAACTAGGAGTCTTTGATTCTTTTTCTAAATGGTTACATTCTTTGCCTATGCATTGGAGCTATGTTTTATTAACTGGCGTAATGATTGTATTTAGTACATGCTTTTGTTATTGTTAGATATATTGTGGATAGGGGTTGTATGCATAAGTTACTGCTATGAGCTACAAGTCAATGTAGGAATCAGAGATGTTATTTTCTCTCATTTCCTGCTCAGGGATCATTGCAGAAGATGGGTGGAAGATTGTAAGAGCTGAATGAGGAGCAGGATGGATTGAGGGAGAAACACAGATTCGCCACCACATAATGGAAACACTGTGCTAGCTTGGAGTGCTCAGCAAAATTGTTACAAAGTACATAAAGTAAATACCAAGTTAATTTCTGGGCCTGGGAAAAGTGCCCAGCACTTTCTTGGGTGCCTCAGCACTTTCTTGCCTTGAGGTGGCTCGCTCAGACAGGCCCTGACTGCTTTAAAACTGCTTGTGCTGTCCTTTCACTAATTGTAATGCTAAAATCTCTGCCTAAGGGAAAATTGCAATATCATTAACATGATATGCATTGTATGATGGTGCGTGATGATGGTACTGCACATGTGTGATTTGTTTCACCTGTGAACAAGCAATGACACAATGTAAAAGCTTTGTGTCCTTCATTGGAAAGGGATTTAAGGCAACACAATGGGCGGACAGATGTGGATCTCGCATGCAAGAAAGCTCCTGTGGCAGAAATTCCTGTGTTGTCCAGGAGTAGGTGCCCTTGTAAGTAACCTCTAATAAACTCAACAAACTCTTCAGGCTGGACTTGTCTGAGTCATTCTTTGGTCTTTCGGCTCCCACTCAGAGAAGGGGCAGTTTTTCTAGACTGTCCTGGGATTGTCTGGAAACACCACTAGATACTGAATGGTTTGAGAAAATGATCCTGCCTTATTTGTTATTGTACCTCCAAGGAACTGTAGTAGAAACAAGGGATACAGGATAAGACAAACATGACTTAGTTCTTGATATTACAGTATAATGGGGGGAGACTAATCTGTAAATAACTGTTTGCAACACACTTGCTAATGATTCTGTTAAGAATGAATAGAAGGCAATGTGGAGACAAAGAGGAGGGAAGAACTGGTTTTGCCTGGAGATTTAGTAGAGCATTCAACAATAACATCACACACACACACACACACACACACACACACATCCCTTAGCTGAGAAAACTGCATGAACCTCCAGTCCTAGGACCCACCAATATATATACATATAAACTTGGGTTCTGTGATTGACACATTTTGAGTCGTCTGCAGAGCCATGCTCTATTATTCTCTGAAAAGTACTTCTAGTTCCCACTTCAGGCCATATTTATAACTCTCTGACCTTATCCCCTCACCGGAGATGATTAGCCCATGGGTAGAATTTGCTCCAAGCTGGGCCAATCCAACTGCATTGGATCTGTCATGCCTACAAACAGTTCTAACTTTACACCACTTGGGACATAGCTAGGTTGTATGCCACCTCTTTCAAGCCTTTTCATGTTGGAGACCAGCAAAGGGTCTTTAAACCTGTACTGGACAAAAATCACATCTTGGTAATAAGCTTTTTAAAATAAATCAGTGGGATCAATATCAAAATTTATTGACAAATCCTTATTGAATGCCTGTTGTATGTTACTGGCTATAAAGCAGTCAATAAAGGATAAACAAGATGTATGGTAGTCCCTTTCATCAGGGACAGGTGCATAAAGAAATAACTAGAATACATGGATAGATACTAAAGCAAGTGTGTGAAGCATGTGACAGGAGTAGAGAGAGAGTCTAACTCTGCCTAGATCGTGACCCTCTGCCTTTAGGCTACTCTGAGAATCATAGGCCTGCCCGACACAATCGCAAGCCAGAAAGCATTTTTAAATAAAGACTTTTATGTTTTTTTTCCCCTCATCAAAGTGTAGTAAAAAAAAAAACAACAACAACAAAAAAACTACTTAAGGAAAATTCAGGTTAAATTCCACAGTCAGGTTTATTGTAACCTCTCTTTGTGGGTTTATTTTTCCTCTTCTTCGTTTTGGGTTACTGAGCAGAAGCAGAATAACTCTGGCCTGTTTCTCAGTCTGGAATCCATGTCCTCGTGGGCTGCCAGACCTCAGCGAGTGATCTCCAACATGAAAAGTCTTGAATGGGGTGGCATCACCCATTGAGAGGTCCCAAATTGGAAAACTCAGAGATTCCAGGGAACTCTTTCTGGTCTCTGTCCCTCCATTTGCTCTGTTTTACTGGAATATGAGCTTCCTGAGGCAGCTTGGGTATGTGTGTTAGCAGCTAACGGGGGAAAAGCTGGCACTGAAAGGAACCACTTCCAGAGAGGTGATCCTGTTTCCACCATTACCACTTTCCTAGGACTTATTCAGCACCTCGGCTCCAAGAAGATTTATGAGCAGCTTAAAACATTCATGTTTGCTTAGTGCTGAGCACTGGAAATTTAAGGGTGAGAACTGGATTGTTAGCAGTCTGGGAGCCCTCTGTTCCAGGCCCACGGGCTCTGGACGTCCCCTTAGATTTTGCTCTCT